>SSNS01001306.1:0-24144 GCA_006937985.1 Aphyosemion australe | reverse complement strand
AAAAAAAGAAAAGGAAGTGCTAACATTCAGCCACAGTCTATATAATGAGGCCCAGAAAGAAGACGCCATAATATCCTTGCTAATAAGGTATAATCGTCTCATTGTAATCAAGTTATGTGCAATTTATGAGGGTTAGGGAATGGGCCTTTTGACTCGGTTTTTTCCTCTCCGGATGCTGGTCTGCAGGACTGAGAGCGAGCTTTGTTAAAGAGCAGCAGGATGACACACACATTTATACATATATGCACCATACACGTTGAACCGAATGAATGACAATCTGTTGAAGCTTCCTGCCTCTGAAAAATGCATCTATAAAAAGAAATAGCTGTTTAAGTCTATGAGGTCTTTGTAACTAGTAGATTTGCAAAAGGGGCAGAATGTGGAAAAAAGACTAAAACTATGTTTTTACGGTGGATCTTCCAGTGGACTGGCTCTATTGGATACTCAGTACCAGATGAATGGCACATTACAGGTCTTAATTTTATTTATTTATTTATTTTCCATTTTTTCTCTAACTGAACTTTTTTGATCTCTGATAAGAGGACATGTTTGTTTTCCTGAGCCAAGAGAAGTCTGGGTTTCATAAGGAAAGCCAATTGTGAAGGTTTGCCGGTCTACTCACTCATACGCTGCACTTGTTTCTGTAGTTTTTTATTTGTTTTTAAAGCTTAGCCAACTCCAGACCTCACCACCACTAATTAATACTACCAATGAGTGACTGTTGATCCATTATAGCAACCAGCTGCAATAGTTAAAGGCGGCTCTTCTCTCGATGAGTGCGTTTGGTAGATGTCAGGAAGTTTTAGTGACCTGGATCTCAACGATCCTGTTTAAATCCAGTAGAACTTTAACAAAGATGCTACAAGTATATCGTTAAATCTTATGGTTCCAGGAAGCAGCCGCCCAAGAGGGTGCTAAAAATAAAAGTTTCTACCAGCACTAAAGACAAGTGGAACTTTTTTAGTTTAAAGGTCTCGAATGTGGAAAAAAGTGACATCTAGAGGCACAAATCAGATATAGCAATCGACTAAATATCCAATATGGAGCCAAAACCTAAAAATATTGAAGAAAAATATGGAAATCAGCACTGAACATATCTTCACCGACAGTTTTAAACGTTTTGATCATTATTTGTTAACCGTTCCAATGCTTTGGTTCAGAAGTTCTAATAAATGAATTATAGAAAAGAACAACTACATTCTGTTTGTTGAATTTACAATTAAATACTCTTTTATTTCTGTTTATTTATTCAATAATTCAGGTCACAGAAAAACTTTGGTTTTCCTTTTGTTTTATCTGAATGTCCTTTGGTCTATCCCAAAATATTCACTTCCGATTTTTCCTCTAAAGCCATTGAGAAAAACGTGTGAGAAATTAAATGATCTGCATCATTTGTACTATTTTTGCTCACCATTGTACTCTTTCACTATGCACAAATCCACACATACACTTGCACTAGAGGTACATTATTGTATGTCCACTCTGATTGGCTGAGACCTGTAGCCTCAGACTGACCCTGGGCTCAATGAGTAGTAAATGAGGGGGCGTGGTCAGGCACCTGCCAATCACTCAGCAAAGACATATTAATCTAATTGGGCTGGGAAGAGTTAGCCCTTTTGGAGAGATCCTGTTGTTTTCTCATGATTGTTTGGCAGCAGTTTTACTGTAAATTTCACCAAATATGATGTTAATTTTAGTTCATTGGGTATTTTAATGTTTTTATGACACCACTTATACCAATCGCCTTGCTTATAAATACCCATAAATATAAGTAAGTGGCATTAGTGAATGGTCTAAAAACAGATCTGCTACAGCAGCAGTAACCAAACACCAGTCAAAGGACCAGTACCATTTAGTGGCCCAAGGGGTACTAAGGACAATACAATCCTATATAGATATTATTCTAGAAATTAGCCTACAGGTTGTCTACTTTGAAAAAAAAAAGTATTTTTTTAAATAATAAAGCATGATAATAATATGAATAACATGTAATAATTGCATTTTGTTATGCTTGTTTGCTTATCTGGACTGTTGCACTTTTATGGAAATGATCTGTGTTTCCGTGTTGGGTACCTGGGTGCTGCGGGTGTCTAAAACCATTCTGACTGTGGTAACATTACAAATAGTTTGTTTTAGGCGATCCAGTTGCACTTGCTCCTCCTCACGTTCACCATAAAAAACAAAGATGAAAAGTATTGGGAGACCTAAAGCCAACTAAACTAGCTCACCTTACTGCACCAAATGTGTTTTCTATGTATGTAGCCGTCTTCATACCGGGGTAATTGCATTCCCGAGCCAAACACCCACCCATCGGTGATTTGATACCGTCTGTTTGATGCACATGTGTGTGTGTGCGTGTTTGTGGTTTCTGGAACACATTACTGCCAGCAAGCCAAACCTGCCTGCGATTGTACTAATAAAGGTCTTATTCCTTCAGCTCGGCCTCAATGGTAGACAACCCCAATTACATAAAACGACTGGAACACGAAGGGGTGGTCTTCCACAACCTCGCTGACACCTGCTTTGAACTTCCACCAACTTCAGAAGGTATTTGCGGAGTGATTACCGTGCAACAGACAGGGTTAAAAAAAAAAAAGAAATGTATTCGCCATATCAGAAAATACCTAAACTGTGATATTGTGCCTGTAAACCTGCAGATCCAATACAGCAATAACAGAGTGGGCTCGTTATAAAAGATGACAGACAAGGTGAGCCTAATAAAATTGACTACATTTGAATGGATGCTTTTGAAAATGGAGGCTGCTGTACGTTTTTACTGTGAAAGAACAGAGTATTGCACAAAGACGAAGTTGGCAGTCTGGTGGAGTCTGAGTGGGTGAGCGCCTTGCTGAGACAGCCCATCAATCAGCCCTTCGAACACCTTTCCCCCCCACTTCCTGTAAGTGCTCTGCGATCCACAGCGGCTGCCAGGGGTCCACAGGAAGCCACAGGGTGAGGATTCAGCAAACCTATTTTTTCCTTTTAATTTGAGCAATTGCTGCAAGTATTGATTCTGCGAGAGCACAATGCAGTAACAGGAGAGGTGGAGAGAGGAGCGACACGGGGGGAGGGCCCGGGCGCCGTTAATGTAGCTCCAACAGAGGAATCAAACGCTCCCTCTTGTTTTAAGAGCTGCTCCACCCCGGCTGCACAAGGCAACGGTGCCGAGCGGGTCGATAGCGCTGATTAAACGGCACATATCCTGGTCATCAATACTATACACACTCTATTTGCGGGGCACCAATGTTCAAGTCGCACTGCTGGCGAAGTGGATAAATACAGCAGAGATGTACAGGAGATGGTTTAGGGCAGCTGTGCAGAGAGCTGAAAGTAAGCAGGATCCCACGGTGAACGGACATACGTAACACGGAAAGCCATCAGACTGGTTCTCATTCCTTAGCGTGCGTGGAAACAAGCAGAGAAAGAATCACATCACCTAAATCTTTGCTTAGAAAAAGCTCAAATACAAAATCGCATAGATGTTTCACGCTGAATTAAGGAACCCTAACTATAAAAAATTTGACATTTTGAAGCTTATAAATGACTTTGAGGTGTTCACTAATGTGAGCCAAGTCCTAAATCATCTTTCTAGTATTTACATGAAGCTTTGAATCTAATCTCAGCAATTCACACCTTCAGGCCTCTAAATCAAAAGATCTCACATCTGAGCCAGGCTGTAGGGTTAGAGACGAGCAGTAAAGGTCCAGTTGCCTTTATTTGCTAAAGTGTTATGAAAATGTCAAATGATAATGAGACTCAAATGATTATGACACAAATACTATTTGTCCGATAAAACTTACAGCTGCTTATGAGTCAGTTACTGGTGGGACCTTGTGTCTAAGTGGCTACGGATCACCAGCAAAGACTTTTTCTAAGTTGTAAGACTTGTCATGTAGATGACTTCCCAACGTTCCTGATATCCCTCATCATCTCAAGTCTCTGAGACAGAAGACTCTTCTGTTGAATCTCTGTTTCTGTTTCAGACCTCAGGAATGACCTCTAACATAAAAACAGGGTCAGCTCAACACACAAGACAACAGAACAATCTCAGATGCTTTCCTGGAAACGATCGTCATGGATCTTCTGGAAAACATTCCAACTAAGGCAAGCGTGCAATAACCTTTAAGTTCCTGCACAGAGGCATCACTTTGGAGAGAAACTGCCAAATTTCAATCAGTACAGCACAAGTTTTAAAGGCATTGGCCAGACGCAGCATGAAAATTGTAAAATATCAGTTTAACTATACTTTAGCATCAATAAAAAAATTAACTGGGTTCAGTTTTTCATTTTGTTAAGCAGTTTTGTCATAAATCATTATAGAAAATGAAAATTCTCTCCTCTAAACACTGAAAAGCACTGGTTCTGCACACGTCACTGAATTACGTGTAAGAAGGCACAGCTCCTGCTGCTTACTAGGAGATTAGTTGTGTTTTGCTCTACTTTTTGCTCTCAATGCTTACGGATAATCACCTTTACAGCTGCAGCAAAAAGTCTGAACCATATGTCAGAGTCCTACATGCATTTTTCTAACTAACATAGCAACATTAAAATAATTTACTGTTTGTGAGGAGAATCGTAGCGAGCTGTAAGCACAACGCTAGCGTCAGTCAGACCTGCATGACCATTACAACACAGCTGATGCACAGACTGCAGGGGCTGGTCAGGGCTGCTCACTCAGAGGTTTGATCTAAAATAATAATCTACATATTCCAAATATTAATCCATCTGGAACAGCTACCGGTCCTTTTGGACTCCTTAAGTCCCGTTAGCATGACGGTAGCCGCATGGCTAACAGTGTTAGCTCTGGTAAGGAAAAAATAGGTCATTTGGGAAAGCTACGACACACACAAAGGTTGAATCTTAAAAGATGATCCACGTATTTTAACAACAGATCATCCTGAGACCAGTAGAACCTTCGTGCCATCCTGGATTACAGCCAAAACAACCACGAGCCCAGTTAACGAGTGACAGCTGTGAGGGGCCGCAGCGTCAGGAAAAGTTATTCTGGTAAGCTATCAATTATTTTTTTTCCGAAGTTATATTACTATTTACACGCAGCGGTAAAACTGGGATCACATTGTTTTATTTTTCTGTAGAATATTGAATTATATTGGGACAGATTGATGAAGCTGTCTCATCAGCTGAGAGGTCTCGGTTGCAGCTTCGAACACAGGAATTAAATATTCAATAAAAGTAAATAAACTGTACCGATTTTAGTTCTGAAGACGTTCATCATGCTCCTCCAGAATAGTTTTGCCAGCGGTGTCCATATCAGCTCACGAGTCTTCTTAGTTTAACACTATCAAACATGTGCACCTTCGGTTATCCAGCTTGCTGCGTTAGGAGTCAAACTCCGGTTGAACTCTTCGTGTGCTCCAATATCCGTTCTCCTCGTCGTAAACCACGGAAACACAATCTGACCGACTAGCAGAGGTTTCAGAAGCTACATCTGACTGATAAAACATTGCTGTGTGCTATAAAGCTAACGCAGAAATACCGAGCTGCTCACTGTTTTACACTAGAGTTTTCTGAGGATCTCCTTGTGAAACGTCATCGCCGGCTTAACCTCAGACCAGAAGCCTTCCTGTTTTTTCCTGCGCCGTTTAAAAACACTGGATTTTCTTACAAATCCAGCCATTAAAATCCCAAAAAGAAACTGACTTGAGGTTTTAATACATTTTTACACATGTGATTCAAAGGAAATTTGCCTCTGGCCAATATCTTTAAATGTGCAACAAATAGATGAGTTTCCCAGAGTATCCAGCCGACAGGAGCAAACCAAACTTTATAGAGTGTAGAAAAAAGAGAAAAAGTAAAACCTGAAGGACCCAATTATTTATGTGTGCAGAAGATTTAGACTCAACTGGAAAATGGAAATGGAATCTGCTGTAAAAAGCAGAAGTTTGGAATCTGTGAATAAGTTGGTGGTGGAGGTGGAACATGAGTTGAGGAGAAGAGGCTCGCTGCTGCAGGTAATATCCAAACAATGTAGGCTTTGCAAAAATTTATGTGACATTGACCCAATCTGCAAAAATAAATAGAAGCATTTAGCTAGCGTTAGTCTCACCTCCAGCCATGTCTACATAAAAACACATCCGCGGAGGAGAACACTGGGTTTGTTAAAGACATTTTAACTGTGGGATGAGAAATTGCACTTTAAAAAAAAACAAAAAAAAAAACACCACCATCATGATCATCATTATCATCACCACCACCATCATCATCATCTTCATCACCATCATCATCACCACCACCACCATCATTATCACCACCACCATCATTATCACCACCCTCAACATCATCACCATCATCATCATCATCACCACCACCATCATTATCACCACCACCATCATTATCACCACCCTCAACATCATCACCATCATCATCATCATCACCAGCATCATCATCATCATCACCACCAACACCATCATCATCAGCATCATCATCACCACCCTCACCATCATCATCACCAGCATCATCACCATCATCATCATCATCACCACCCTCACCATCATCATTACCACCAACACCATCATCATCATCATCACCACCCTCACCATCATCATCACCACCATCATTACCATCATCACCATCATCATCACCACCCTCACCATCATCATCACCATCATCATCACCACCCTCACCATCATCATCACCAGCATCATCACCATCATCATCATCATCACCACCCTCACCATCATCATTACCACCACCACCATCATTACCATCATCACCACCACCACCAACACCATCATCATCATCATCATCACCACCCTCACCATCATCATCACCACCACCACCACCACCATCATCATCATCATCACCACCCTCACCATCATCATCACCAGCATCATCACCATCATCATCATCACCATCATCATCATCACCACCCTCACCATCATCATCACCACCACCACCATCATCATCATCACCACCCTCACCATCATCATCACCAGCATCATCACCATCATCATCATCACCACCCTCACCATCATCATCACCAGCATCATCACCATCATCATCACCACCATCATTATCACCACCCTCAACATCATCACCATCATCATCATCATCACCAGCATCATCACCATCATCATCATCACCACCCTCACCATCATCATCACCACATCATCACCATCATCATTATCACCACCCTCACCATCATCATCATCATCATCATCATCATCACCAGCATCATCACCATCATCACCACCCTCACCATCATCATCACCAGCATCATCACCATCATCATCATCATCATCACCACCCTCACCATCATCATCACCACCATCATCATCATCATCATCATCATCACCACCCTCACCATCATCATCACCACCATCATCATCACCAGCATCATCACCATCATCATCATCATCATCAGTTTTAGTCAATGTTTTAGTATCATCATCATCAGCAGCACCAGCATCAAGTTTGTTACAATTATAACATAAAACAATGTATTTAGACATTATTTTATAAAATAAATTAACAAAGTGTAAAAGTTGAGTTTTACTTCATATTTTTTTTAATTTATTTATTTATTAATATTTTCCAAGGATAAAGCCTCTTGAGATGGAACATCTCATTTTCAAGAGGGTCCTTGATCAAAACAACATGAAAATTGAAAGACAGCAAGACGAGTAGCTAAAAAAAATAAAATAAAATAAAATAATAATAATAAAAAATAGAAAAACTAAAAAATGAATAAAGAAATGAACAACAAAGGTTATTTTTAAACTTTTATGTGCAAGACTTCATTTTTCAAAAACAACTTACATATTTATTATCAGGCAGATTTTCGGTTGAATTTGTCCATATTTTTATATTTTTCAACAAAACTGTTACTATTGTATTATACTGAAGAGGATTAGGGCAACTGAAAAGATTTTTTTTCTTTTAATTAATAAATATTTTAATACTTTTTTTTCTTAGAATTCAGAGTTTTGACTTTGGAGAAAAAAGTCAGAATTCTGAGAAAAAAGTTCTCAAATTCTTTTCCTTTTCTTTTCTTTCCCTTTTCAGTGGCCCTAATCCTCTTCCGTAGTATGAATCATAATATAAAAGGAGACATTTTCATGGTGTAAAAACATAGTAGACATTTTATATGGCCTTGATTATGTTAGTTCAAGCAAATGCATTTAATATTTTTAAATGATCCTGCAGACAAACTTGTGCTCTTAGGCTCTTTATCGTAAAGAAAAATCATCTCAATGCAAACTTAAATCAAGTTAAACAGGCAACACAAATAAAAGACATTTGCTCATTAATATAATGCATCAATCCATGCCAGTGCTTTGGTGAAACACTTTCACATAAAAACTAGAAATACACCAAACCTTCGGTCGAGAGAAGCGGCGGACATATTTCAAATATTAGATTAATTTCTAACAAAGTCTACGATGTGTAACAGCAAAGAAAAAATTGCAAAAAGCGTTGCTGCACTTCAACACAAACCTATCCTCCACCACACACTCACACATACGAGCCCTGGACAGTCGATAGTACTACTGCATGATAATCGATTGCCATTTGTAACAGCAGGGTAGGCAAAGAGGTACGATCAGTGCAAATTATTGTCACTGCATGCTGTCGTGCTGTGCAGTCAGCAGGCCTGCATAGCGGAGCAAGATAAATGACAAAAGAGTCGGGGGAGCAAGATAGCAGTTAGTCATACCTGGTAGTGCAGGGGACTCGACGGGGAGGAGGGGGGAGTGGGGGCATCGACGGGACGAGAAGCAGAGGAGCAGGAGGGGAAGAAGAGCAAGAAAGGAAATACCGGATTTTATGACATTTAGAGCAAACGCACACCTGAGATTCAGGTTCAGATTTGTGTGCTTTTATTTTGAAATTCTTCCACTCCACCGAAACATGGCTCGACTCAAACCCTCCTCGGATGAATTTGTTTTACTCAGCTGTATTTATTCAGGAGAAATGCAATCAAAACCAGAGTAAAGAACAGCCTGGCGATGGAGACACCTCTCAAGAAGTCAGTGGTGTTACATCAAGCATCCACATTGATTTGAAAACAGGGGAAATGGAATGCTCCCATTGATTGGAGATGCTCGGGGTCTTATTAAGCAACTGTGGCTGTCCCTAAAGCAAACGTTGGGGACAACTTACCTAACATCTGACTACACCACATCGATTTACTTCTCTTTCTATGGTGGTTTGCATGCCCCTCCTGCACCGCTCGCTGATCGCAGCTCGCAGCGGCGTCCACACTGCAGCTGTAATTTGTGATAGCCGATCAGACGTTCCTGCAGGTCAATACTGCATCTTGTGGAGAAGCCGGGTAATAGGAATAAACATTTCACCTTTGTCTAAACAATCGAGTCGTGTGAATTCCCCCGCAGAGCCCCGGGGACGGTGGGTGGTGCAGCCGGTTAACGGGGGCCCTGTTTTAAATGGTTCTCATACAGAAAAGACCATTGCAAATCAATGGAGAGTCATTTTTACTGTGCTGAGGTAACTCAGGTGATACTTTAATTGATGCACTTGGAAAAGTCCTAAACGAGAGCTTCAGAAATCAATGAAGGAGGTGTTTGGAGTTCATCTCTGCCACAAAGATAAGAAATATGGTGGTAAAACATAAAATATTTTACTTTTATCTCATATTTAACAAACAAATGGTGAAAACTAAGGCCTGGAATATACTTGCTATTTAACGACGCATACGCATTAGGGCTGTAACAATATT
Source organism: Aphyosemion australe (assembly GCA_006937985.1). Classification (NCBI taxonomy): domain Eukaryota; kingdom Metazoa; phylum Chordata; class Actinopteri; order Cyprinodontiformes; family Nothobranchiidae; genus Aphyosemion; species Aphyosemion australe. The sequence goes on along the minus strand of SSNS01001306.1, from coordinate 14,444 downwards.
GGCGATATCGCGATATCATCGTAGTAAAATGACCACAATATCGTCGAGGTCTTGTCACGATATCGTACAGTACGTCTTCAGGTTAAAATAACACTTTTCAGTTTGCTCCACTGGAGCATAGCAAAGTAAACTACATAGACCATGATCCTTTGCTTCTGCATCATCGGCCGGTTCGCCAGCCCACCCAGCAAAGATAAACAAACATGGAGGATGGAGGCTACAGCGGTGAACGCAGCACGGAGGATTCCAGTCAAAGTATTTTATGTTGTGAGTCTTATTATCGTGAGCCTCCCCACAATAATAATATCGCAATAAATATTGTATTGTGAGGTTCATATCGTGACAATATCGTATCGTAAGATTTGGATATTGTTACAACCCTAATACGCATGTTTAAAATGGCTGCCTTCCGTTGATTTGAAGCGTTGTTTGTGCACGTCCCTCGAAATTAACGCGACATGTTTGCACGCTGCAATATACGAGTAACCAGTAGGCGGAGTTGACAAAACGAGCTAGACACACTCGCCATGGTGATTCTGTCTCTGGTGTAGAGATCTTTCATACTATCTACGATACCGCTGCTGTCCTTGTCTCTGCCGTGATCTCAAAATTAACCAGTTACCGATCTCGTCTACCGATGCCATGTTTGTTTCGGTTGTAACCTACAAACCCGGGACTCTGTCCGGTCTGAGTTCTCTACTGTGCCCCCTAGTGGAACACTCCAGTACTACATGCAATGCAGCAGCAAGTATGTGAACAAAGACCTGCATCAACGCGAGGTTAAAAGCAAGTATACTCCAAGCCTAATTCTACAAGTAAAGAAATCCCAACAAAACATTTAAACTCAGATTAAATCCTTCCACATAAGTTGGGAAAGTCCCAAACCAAGATCAAGATGTTTTTCGTGGAGCTAAACTGGTAACAAGCCCTGATATGGCTGCTGTAAAACATGAGGTAACATGACAACATCCAACACCACTCTTTTAATAAGGTGGTTGAACTTGAACTGAGAACACCCAGCTAACTTTAAAACTAACATTGTTAGACGACACATTTTAAAATTAACTAATAGGTTCATTTTCTCCTTTTCTGTAAGATTTAAGGTATTGTTAATGCTAGCTGAGGTTTGTGGGGATCTTTGACAAGAGGTGAAGGAGATTGCTTTGTAAAATACCTTAGAATGATTTCTGTTTAAAACTTTGGATCTTTCCATCCTTGAATGAGAAGAAAAATGTTTCCCAGCAAAAACTTCAATCAGCTTTACTAATTACAAGTCTTCAACAAGAGAGCTAACTTCAAAACGATTCATCAGTTTATCAGGATGGACTGTTAACTTTTTGCTGGGGTGGGAAATGTTGGTATTCAATGCTTTTTGTCACTTTTTCATCAATGAAATCCTGCTAATTGTGGGAATATTATGATGTTAATGTAAACAATTTTCAATTCTGCTTTTTTACATGATGGAAGTGTAAAAAAAAACACCTTGCATAGGTGAGTCATTCTGAATGGAATTTTAAAAAGAACTTGACAAACAATATGAATGCAAATTTACTTTTCTGTTGATTTTAATAACTTTAAAGAACTTTTTGGTTGTTAAAAAGTGAAGACTGAAAATCAAGTGGTCAAAAATGGTCACTAGCTCTACAAAGGAGTAAAATAATTCAAAATTCAAATAAAATTTCACCTTCCTGATTTTAAAAATGTCAGATTTGGTCAAGCAAACTCTGCTTTATGAGTAGACAAGATGTTTAGTGCTTTGGGATCCAACCTACTTCCTTTCCAACAGGTCCAGTTTCACTTCCTGATGGAGACGAATATTATTAGTGAAAGTGTGCTGGCAGGTAGAGCAGAAACGTTTAAAGTCCAGGATAAAAACAAGCAAACTTACGTCCTTCGAGGCACTTGGGTGGAATTCCAGATTGAAACCTAAACTGTACGTAGAGTCTCCCAGTTTAAAGTTTTCCGTCATTATCCCAAAGAAAGAACAGCTACAGACCTTTGACTAGAGCACAGAAAGTGAAGTGACGAGGAGTCGGCTCTACAGTGGACCGAGGAGTCAGCAGAGAATGAAATGAATGTTTGAGTTTATTCCATCTTTTACTCTTAAGTCACACAAAGCAGCGTTCTCCAATCATCACGTAGCTCTTCAGAGACCAGGGCAGGAAATCCTTTCAGAAGAAACTTGAAAAGGTTTGTTCAGGAGAACAGAAGCAGTCAAACTGAGTAAAGGTGGACTGTGGTACACCCATTATCTAAGAGATTCATGATGACCTTTACAAGTTTCTTATGATTCTCAAGGCGTGAGAGGAGATTACATTTCAACCTGCATCTAACAACTTCTAGAGAAACCATTTTCTCTGCATAAATGATCCGTTTTACAGCTAAAAAGGTCAGAGATTCATCCCAAAACCTGTTGGACCGAACTCCTGTGGTCCACCACCTGTATCAAACCAGCTCATGAAGAAGTCGTTCCACGTAGCAGAGGATTTAAAATAACTCATGAAACGTGCCCTCGGGGACGATCAAAGGTCAGTCCAAAGGCTGTGTTTGATGTCCAGACCGCGGCCCGTTAAGGTCTCATGGCCTCGAGTGATTTGCAAAACTGTGGCCGATTTAAAGGGCAAATTACATTTTAATCTCTGTTTTCACAAGAGCAAACGGCAAAGACGACGACGCATCACCAATTAGCAGCTGGGAAGTCATCAGTGAGGGATACTGGGAGGGGAACTGGTAATGCTGCTTATTAATGGGACCAGAAGGCCTGAAGTTAACACTGCAAGGACAGATTTAATAAATATGAATCAGTTTTAATTAAATAACTTTCATGTAGCCTTTATAGAGCAGGTGATAGTACTTTTTGTGTTTGTTTGTTACTAAATATATCACAGACTGCTGGATGGATTTGAATGAAACTCCCAGACAATAATCATTAGATGTCCACCTAGAAATTAACTCATGGAATGAACACAGGTCAAGATGATCGCCACAGCTTACCAAATATTGCAAACACAAAAATGAAGAAAACTCAGTCTTTCAGATGTGTTAGAAGTGAGCCTATGACTGAAGAACTTTATCTAAAACTTAATTTCCCTCAGAGATTTTCAATAATTTTTTCATTGAATTGAATTGGTGTCTTGTTGATGTATGGTGGTATAATGGGGGAGAGATGGACCAGTGGATTACACTTTCACAGCGTATGAATGTGTGTGTGAATGGGTGGATGACTGATTGTGTTGTGAAGCGCCTTGGGGGGTTGTAGAACACTAAGAAGGCGCTATACAAATACAGACCATTTACCATTTTACCATTTCATCAGTAGGGCATTCATCTGCTCTTTATCGCTGTAAAAGGAGTTCACCAGATCAACAAAGGTCAACAAGATCCTGGATTAAAGTGGCTGAAATACTTTCATCTGTGAGGTCAGAGTAGAGCTGCTGCTCCTCCTCATCAAAAGGACCCACATGAGGTGGTTCAAGGTTTTGCGGGCACTGGGAAGAAAGGAGATCCAGGGCTGACCCAGACTGTGCCAAGGGGATTCATTGTCCTCTCTGGGTTGGGAATGATTTGAGATCCCTTAGAAAGAACTGGAGTGCAGTCATTGGGAATGTTAAAGGTCAACTTCACTCATATTTTTAATACATTTGCAGAGGTCTCTAGTAGGAATGAATGCCTTGTAAGTCGTACTCTGGGGAAAAAAGCTCCAGTGCACCTGTTTGAGGACATAGAAGTCAGCTGGAGAAGAAAGTAGCTTCAGACGACAGGATTTGGAGTCTTACTTCCTGATATTTGAACATCTCGCTTCTGATTGGATAACAGCATCTACCACTAACTCTGTTTGCTCTGCAACTTTGATGTTTTATCTCCACAAATAACACAAGCCAGGAGGAGTTCTGCCGTGTGGTGAAGTTGCTAATGCTAATGGTTAGCTTATACTAGCTAAGATGTTCGCTGCTGTTTCCTGGACGCTAAACCAACAACAGCCTTCCCAGTCGTGAGTCAAGATGGGTGAGTCCATGAATGTTAGGTGACAGTGTGACGTAGATCTGTCAGGCTTTTCAAATCAGCATCACCATCTATTTTCTATCAGCATCTAATGCAGGAAATAGGGGTAGAAGCCTATTTTCATGTTCATGCATGTTAAACTCAGAGTGACAAATCATTTTCAAAAATAATAAGTAAGAAAAAAGTTTCTCACTGAACCTGCTCTTTAAGCCTTGATGGTGAAAAACGGATGGATCTGCTGGTATTTAAAGATAAAAATTTTAATGCCCTATTTACGGTCCCAGTTTAAACTATGTTCACCTTTTGGTAACTCCTGTGGATAAACATGCAGGGAATTCATGTTTAGAGTTAAAATCAGACATAAAAGTGTAACCCTCGTTGACTGGACCATAACTTGTGTGATTCAAACATAACCAGCCTTTTAAGGACTCCCATCCCTCATTAAATGTAAAAACTAACCTATAAAGCTCTTTCTATAAAACATATGAGTGCATTCATAAACTCCACTGTGTTTTCTGCTCAGCACCTGGGCCAAGTGCTGAGCAGATGACGCCATATTGGATTGACGCACTCGAGTTGCTCCGATGTGGCGAAGGTACTGCAAGGACGAACAGTTAAACACACTGATTCATCTCCAGCCGAGCGCGCTGCCACACAGCTGTGCTGTGTTTGCAGCTTATGGCATCGTCATCATACTTCAATTATGAAGAGAAACGTATTATGAGAGGGGAGGTTGAGTTAAATTGGAAATGTCCTGTTCAGACTGGAAATGTGCTGGAAGATGAATGCATGCACATCTTGTTTCTGGTCTGTCTGGACCAGCGGTTCCAGAAACTGTCACATATTTTCAATTTAACTCAAAGTTTAGGGTGTCCTAATATATGCATTGAGTCAGTTATCAGCTGAAATAAAAGGAATTATGTGATTGTTTTTTCCTAGCAAGAATTTGATCATTTATGCAGTTTATCACAGTTTTGGAGGCTAATAAATGCCATTTGCAGCTGAATATCTCCATTTGAGCACAAATCTGTGATGCTCGACAGGTGTGCATTTCAGTTTAACACCTTCTTTCTCCCAGTAATCCCCGGCGTGCACGCCGTGCCCCAGAGCGAAGGTGAACAGGGAGATTTGGACTCCTGATACAGAGCAGCAAGGCTACATTAATCAAGTCCTCCAACAGATTCTCATTCACGTATCGCTCCGTCTGGCTGCTCGCTACAAGCTGTAATTACACACCAGCTAGCTGTTGTACGGCGCTGAGGAATGAGCTACAACATAATGCACAATAAAGCCTGTCATATAAAGAATGGTGTAAAATAACTGGATCAACACTGCATTTTATGGCCTCAGAGTAAAATGACACTCAAATGTGCAAAGATGAGGAGTAAAAACTGTTGTAAAGAAACATGATGGACAGGGTCTCCCTCATTTCAACACAAGGCCAGTAGCGTTGTGGAAGTGAAGCTGGACTCTCTGAAGGTGGTGTCTGAGAGACGAATGGTGTCCAAACGTAAGACAAATCTGGACAATACTCTCAACACAGTCTACGATGATATTTTAGAAATGCTAAGAGCTCCTGTTCTCATCCAGTAAACCTGTAATGTAAGTAGGGAGCAGGAGGCAGGACGAGGAGCTTGGGAGTCTGGAAGCTGAGAGCTTGTGGAGCTTTGACCTCGACTATTTAGCCTGCGAGCAGCAAGCAGCAGGAAGCGGGGTTAAAGCCGGAGCTCAACGGGGGCTTGTGGGGAAACAGCACACTTAAACCTGACTGGGCACTTCCTGCTTCAGAAACAGAGGCCACACATGGTAACTCCTCTGGTGACACAGCTCCTAATGGACCAGGGGAAAGCCTGACGAGAAGCGGGTCAGGGAGGGGGATCAATCGGTATCGTGGGAAGCTTTTAAAGACTCTTGTTTGAGATTTAAAAATAGAGACGGTCTGGCTTCTCCCATAGCGGGGAGCTCGCTGTAGGACTCATCTGGAGCAGCAGACTCACAAGTCAAAGGAAGTTAAATCTATCAGTTCATGTGATTAAATCTAAAAGTGGCATGCTCACTGTGCTATGTTATTTAATAGGCTTTTTTTCAACCACTTGTAACCAACGTGAAAGACGACAGGAAAGGTTTCCAGTCTGCAGCAGGCAGAAAAAAAAATACAGATTTTGAGAGAGAGAAAGAAAATTTGTCTAAAAAATTGTTAAAACACATCAGGACAAGAGTGATGCCTAAGGATCAGGTCTCCGCTCTTTGCACCTCTAAATCCAAGACCATGGTCTTGAGTCAGACAAGCGTAGAATGCCTTTTCCAGGTGAGGGATGAGGTCCTGCCTCAAGTGGAGGAGTTTAAGTATCTCGGGGTTTTGTTCACAAATGAGGGAAAGATGGAACGGCGTGAGATCGGTTGTACCCGTCTGTCGTGGTGAAGGGAGAGTTGAGCCGGAAGGGGAAGCTCTCAATTTATCAGTTGATACAACTCTCATCTGTAGTCACGAGCTTTGAGTAGTGACTAAAAGAATGAGATCGTGGACACAAGCGGCCGAAATGAGTTTTCTCTGCAGGGTGTCTGGGCTCTCCCTTAGAGATAGGGTGAGAAGCTCGGTCATCCAGGAGGATCTGGGAGTAGATCTGCTGCTCTTCCACATCAACAGGAGCTCAGGCACCAGGTCAGGATGCCTCCTGGACACTTCCCTGGTGAGGTTTTCCGAGCACGTCCAACCGAGAGGAGACCCAAGGGAAGACCCAGGACACAATAGAGGAACGATGTTTATCAGCTGGCCAGGGAACGCCTTGGGATTCCCCTGGAGGAGCTGGCCCAAGTGGCTGGAGAGAGGAAAGTCTGGGGCTCTCTGCTTAGGCTGCTGCCCCTGTGACCCGACCCTGGATAAGCGGACGATAATGAATGGATGAATAAAGATTTTCTCATTCTATTTGTATTTTAAGATAAACTTTGCTGTAATTAAACTTCTTGTAAAACTTTGGGAATCTCTAAGATGAAGAAGCACCTAAATTAGAGGCAGATTCTTTCTGGCTGAATGATTCAGCTTTGAAAAATCTTTTGACAAGAACAAATAAAAAGTTCCTCCTTTCTTCTGAATACACAAAGGGAATGTGGAAGGCTGTGAAGCGACGAGCCGCTACCTGAATAAATGACAACGTGGAATTTGTTTTTATTATCCATGTGTGAAGGAACGCTCAGGAGCTTCGCTGGTATAACAAGAGGTGGGATGCGGTGGCTTTAAAAGGCTAAATGGATGCAAATGTCTTGGTTTTTATGATTTAACTGAGTCAAAATTCACCCAAACATGATCAAATTAGCAAAAACTAACCTGTGAAGCATTTTTATCTCTTTTCTTCTTTCTGTGCTCTCATAAACACGATTATCGCTGTCAGGAGTGTTTTGTAGCTTCAAGACATGATGAACCTCCATGATATCACCCTCCTCTTCCTCAGGTTTTGTTTCAGAGCGCAGAAAGTCTCTCCCTCGACAAAACGCAAGCTAATGAAGATATTTGTTTCCACCCAGGTAGAGCTGGCACGTGCCTGCCTCTGCCTGAGCTCTCGGAGACAATTAGCCGACACCTGCTCGCAGCAGATTGCTCTGGCAGATTTCTGCTGCTCTCGTCGCCTTCGACATTGCCATCTGGCCTGGGGAAGGTGTTGCACAGGTCGCCGTGCTGCGCGGCAAACCTGAGAGCCAGGAGCAGATCGGAGAGGGAGAAAATAAACACAAAGAGGAAGCAAACGGAGCATCTGCTTCTTTATTTCTGCCTCAACATCTGATCTTTTGTTTCTGAGCGGGGATTTGAACAATGATGTCTTTATCAAGCAGGGAGTGACGTTCACCTTGGTCTATGAAGTCACTGAATGTTTTTAAACGTGCTAGAACCAAACGTCTTACAGTAAAAATAAAGATTCTCACAGTTTTAAACAGGTTTTTATTTTGCTAAATGAACATACAGATTCTTTTTTTATGTTTTCTTTGTCGGTACCCTTAAAAGCACAATTAAGGAGTGTTTAACCTTAATTAGTATCACAGGTGCTTTCAAGCCTTTCATCAGCTGTTCAGACGGTGGAAGAGAACAAGCATGCTCCTTGGTAATTCAGTATCGTGGTGTGGACCACAGTGAGCATGAATGAGTTAAGAAAGAAGATTTACCAAAAACGCCAGACTGGAATTAGCCAAAATTCACATTGAAGCCTAAAAAGGAAGAAAATCCATTTGAACCAATGAGACTACCCTGGAGATTTTGGCTCTATGTTATATTGAAGGTTTTAAAGAGACGACCACCTTACCTAATGTAAAAAACAATTATGAGGCCGGGTTTTGTTCTTAGGCTGCCTTCTTGCATCTTGCATGGGGGACCTTGTAGGGTTCAATGGAGCTGTAAGACTACCATGCATCCTGGTATCCAAATAAGCTTGGTGTCAGTCACGGGTCATAGGTCCACCAGCAGGATAATGAGCCAAAACATTCAGCTAAGACTAAAGGGTACCATGACAGACATAGATTTAGAACTAGTTGTGTTTCTTGTTGGTTTACTATGGAAGGGTTCCATACACAATCAGCAACTAAAAGAAGAAGAAAATTCACTCGGACCAATTTCAGCCCTACCCCTGTCTAAATGTAACATTCATTAGATTGCTCATCTATCAGCTAAGCTTTATTTTGAACATTTCTCATCTGATTTGAGGAAAAACTATGGATTCTGGCTTTCTCAACATAATGTTTTTTGTCACAGGGGAACGCTACAATTACACATCAGCACAAACTGACATATTTGTTACTGATTGGCCCAGAGGGGGGCTGCATCACCGGCCAGAAGACATGTGGAGGAGGGGCACTGTTGCCTTCTTTTACTGTTACAATCAGTGAGTCAGAGAGGATGGAGAGCGTCACCTAAACGCCTCACATGTTGGCGTAAATCCTTGTCTCCCTGGCTACGCAAACACAAACTGACCAGCAGATCGCTGGGGATTATGGAGGCGACACGTTGACTTCCACGCATGATCCTAATGTGCTTAATATTCATGTTTCAGACAGAGGAGACAAATCCAGCTGATTTATTTGATCATCTCACTTGTGTGCACTTCACTTCGCTTTTCCAAAATGATTCAGGTTGCAAGAAAGGAGGAAAACAGCTTTAGGCGTGCTACACACACACACACACACACACACACACACACACACACACACACACACACACACACACACACACATGCACACACACACACATATACATGAAAATGATAAAAAAACACAATAAAAAGTGAAAATTCACCAAGAAACTGCACCAAAACATACAGGTGCACATGCAAATGCTTAACTTCTCTAAAGAAGGTTTAAATGAGTTTTCTAATGAAAGATAACAACAAACCCTTTCTTTTCACCACAGCGGCATGGATGAGGTTGAGGTATATCTTACTGGTAGGCTGTTATTTTAAGATATTCAAAGTGATGTCCATTTCTTCATTCATATTTTTTCAGAAAGTTTGGATCATGATAAACACAAGATCTTGAAAACAGTTGGCTGAAGTTAGCCTCCATTGTAAAGTGGCCTGCCTTAACCTTAGAAATAAGGGAGGGTCTGCAGATGATCCAACGCTCCTCCTCATCAAAATGAGTCAGCTGAGGTGATTTTGGCACCAGATCAGGAATAATCCTGGAAGGATTATATATCTCTTTTCAGCCGGCAAATTAGTGTAATATTGCAGCTACGGTGTGTCTTATGAAAGCGCCGTGGTAGCATCGCGATGTGGGAATTTTGCAGCATTCGTTCCGCCAAGCTTGGTAGTGATATTGCTGCAACGCTGGACTTGTAAATGCACATTACACCTTGGTGCAACAGAGGGTGGTGTCATGATCATGTGATGAATTAATGCTGAGCTCCAGCCAGAAATTCTACTGAAAATGAAAGTAAACACAGGCATACGTTTTGCTTTTGTAAACAGAACCAGCTGAGATGATAAACTGGAGCGATGCAGAGCTCCAGGAGCTTCTCTCCATTAGAGTTGGAGCTCAGATCACCACCACCAGGGACTGTGGAGGACAGACACCTTTAGGAGCGGATTGTCAAAAAAACGTAATGAGCGCGGCTTCAATTGCAATAAAAAGCAAGTTATGTTTAAGCTAAACAGAAGTCCACAACAGTGCCGAGACCATCCCCATACCCCCTTTATTCCGCCATCGTGTAATCTTTTGTAAAAAGGACACGATTGCTCCACATTACCGCCACGGTCTGAGCTCTTATAAACGACCTAAGGCTCCCTGATGCCGCCTTGGCGTTGCGACAAATTGGTGACATTGTTTTAAAAAAAGAGGCTTTCGGCATGGAAACACACAAGAAGTTGGGGAATCTTACCGGGGAGACTGAACCTTTACACTAAGGAACATTAAAGATGCTTTTGTAGAATCCCGTATGTTATCTAGGTCACATTAGGTAAAACAGATTCCAGCAAATGCCACCGGACTTCTTTAAGTTAAGTAGTTTTGCCTCTTTTTGTTCAAACAGAAAAGTTCAAAGTTCCAAGCTGTCGACTTCTGTAGTTTAAGTTTGACATGACAAATATCCTTGGATAAGAAGCAAAACATCTTTAAGAAAATTAGGTTTAGTAGCCTCTGTCTCTGAACCTATTGAAGTCCAGTCCTAAATTTACACAAACCGTAAGTCTCTTGTGGCGCCTCACAAAAGCAGCAGCCGTTTGTTTCTAACATCTGTTTTCTTGGTGAATGTTTGCGCCCCAAGCCGATCTGCACTCTTCATGTTTGGTCAACTTTGTGCAAAGTTGTGATAGAGACGTTTGGTTGTTTCATAGTTCTGATTTAAACATTTCTCTAAAACATCAAAGGGATAAAAAAAAAATATGGTTACTTTAAGTTATAAATCTGTTTAACTCTAATTATCAATCCTTTTCTCATATTTATTCCTCAGTGAATGAGTAAAAACAACAGAATCATAAAAAAAGCTGATCTAGGAAAATAAAATGCAAATCATCTGCAAGATGGTCACCAACAAACAACGATGTGAAACTATGAAGCTGCATTCAAACACGTCTTCTTAAGAACATAAAAACACAGCACGCACAAATTCAAAGATAACAAAAAAGCGCACAGAGCAGGCCTCCTGATGCTCGTCTTTCATCCATAGAGTTGCACAGCTGCTCACCTTACTGCCAGCAGGGCTCACTTCAACCCCCAACCTTGCCTTTAAGGTACTCCCTGCATGTGTGTGGGCTTTGTTTGCCTGTGTGTATCTGAGTGTGTGTGTTTCACAAGAACATATGGGTGTTTTTACTCTATTTGTGTGTAGATGTAGGTATGTGCACCAATCGTGTGCAGGTCAAGCCTCAGAGGCCAGCTCGCTGGATGGTTTCCTACTCCGGCTGCGTGTGCATTTTTGTGTGTTAGCTTGGCCTTTGTGACCCCACATGTACACGCTGAAACAGGTAGTGGGGGCGCCATGCAATATTCATGTGAGGAATCGAATCGGGAGAGTCTGTCTCAAGTCGTACAAGAAGGTCTGGATGTGGGCTGGATGGTAAATGTCGACTTTCATTTCCTGGAAGTGCCGCTTGGGGAAAATATGAGATAGTGTACTCGAAAAGAGCTCACAGTGTGAGCTTGAAACTATAAGTGCATCTTACAGCGAATCCTCGGGTGTACTTTGATGTTATAGTGAGATCTACAAACTCTGATGTACTCCATCCATGTGGTGTTTAACTGAATATCAATCTGTTTTCATGTCCTGCTGCTGTAAAACAATATTTAATCCATTTCTTGGGTCCCTCTTGAGTCCAGAGTAATCATCATGCGGACTACATACGTGGTTAAAAGTGTTTTCTCCTTTCTGCTGAGGAAACCCTCAAAGATTGCTGGAATAACTTGAAACTGACAAAAGTAGTGATGATTAAAAATTCACTGAATATCAGACGTTGGTTTTGAATTCTTTAAACTAACCTGGATTGAAAGATGGAACCCCTACAAAGTATAGAAACTAATTTAAATCAAAGGGACACGTTAAACTCAGCATCACAGGTGTCTTTCGTTCAGGGTTTCATAAAATCCAATGACTTTTCAAGACCTTCTGGAGCCAGATGTGCTGCTTAGGGTCAGAAAGCTTTGTCTCAGGTGTCATCCTACAGGATAATGAGCAAAACCCTCAAAGAGTGATCAGAACCATTGGACTGTTCTGTAGTGTGTTTTAGGAACATGTGGAAAAAAACCTCTATGCATTCTAGGTTTGGGTTTGAATTTAAGATGAGTACAGGTTTTAAGTACATTTATTCAATAAAAAAATCTAAACATTGAAGTTGTTTATAAGAAAAATATATATTTTTGGTCTTTTTCCAGCTTGACTTTGGTGAAAGTTTGACTTAACCAACGAGCTGTGGCAGTAGCTGTTCTTTGATCTGATTGGCTGAGGCTTGTTAATGATAGATGTTCATGAGCAAAAGGTCCATCTAATCACCTGCCAAGTATTTGTTCAAAGCGCCAGACCTTTTCTGAACAACTTCCAGCTACGACTTCCCAGATGAGTCTGTGTAACAAACTATTCAGCACAGCCAGATAATCTGGTCCAGACCTTCATCAGGTAAGATTTATTCAACTCACAATTCATTTTGGCTGGATCTTTACAGGAAAGTCCTATTTTATTCTTGATGAAGACTTTGGAGAAAACAATAAATGAATGTTCAATGGTAAATACCAATGTAGTTATTGACCAATTTATGATGCTAGATTTTGGTTTTTGGCTGGTAAATATAAAAGTTTTCTCTTCAAACATTTTTTACTATTAACTAGATTCAAGTGAATGCCTCTGTATATCTTGAGGCTTTATGTGGAGGGTATCTGGGTCATTTTATGCTGTTCCTTACTCTTGATCTTGAGGTTTAGAGGAGGGGATTTTGCTTGGGAACCTCAAGGTCTGACTACTCTTTGCAGATGATGTGGTTCTATTGGCGTCTTCAAACCATGATCTTCAGCATATGCTTTTGGAGGTTCATAAACAGGATAAAAGTGAGCATCTCCAACTATGAGGTCAGGGATCTTGACTAGGCAAAGATAGAATGCTGGTCATAAAAAGTGTGTGGTGTGCAACACCTCAGCAAAATCTACACAATACAAATTAACCACTTTCACTCATTGCCATTCCCTGCTCAGAGAGGAAATTGTGCGTGATAAAACATGATTTAAAAGTAAACAAATATGGCGGAGGAGGAGCATGCCGCGCGCTTCCATCGCCTTGCTTTTTGATTGGCTACACATTACACTCAACAGACGGCACGCTTGTTTGTCCCTGAAAATCAGATCAAGACCATCTGACATGTTTGAAAGCCTGGATTTGTGATTGGAGCAGTTCTGACATCTTTTTGAGCAGAGTGCTTAAAACACACCACAAAAGGTTATCCAGTAAAATGAACTTTAGAGCCATTTACGATTGTTGGAGGGGCAGGGCTGGTCAGAAATCTTAATGATTATCCTGTCGAGTGAAGCTGGCTTAAGAAGAAAATCTCTGCTCTTGATGGTTCAAAACTTATTGTTCAGGAGGTAGAAGAGAGTGAGAGATAGGCAAATGTTTTAATTTAATGGTCCATCTATGTACCAACCCCCAGCTATGTTCATTGGATATGGATCATGACTGGAAGTACTGGGCCTCAATCAACCAAAACAAGTTTCCTCCTTAGGGTGGATCATCAACAGGAGTCAGCTGAGGTGCTTTTAGTCTTCTAGTTACGATCGCCTTGTCATCTCCTTCATTTTGAAAGTACAGGAAGGTCTTAGCCTTGTAAGATTGGAAGAAAATGGACAGACGGATGAGTCTAACTGCTTTTTTCCTTAACATTGTGGGTCACATTATATAAAGAAGTTGGTAGAAAACCACAGATTTTAGTCAAAGTTAAACAAAACCTAGTTGTAGTGATTGTACGTGTTTGGAACACAATTAAAATGACACGCTATTCATTGCACAGTCTGAGTTTTATGCAGCACCTTCACTCTTTACTCTAAACTCCACCGTCTGAGCAGAAACAAGCTGGAGAGGAACAAAAACCCAGCAGTAGCATCGCCCACACAGTGTGTAGCGAAAGCCTGCATCACACAACCAGGTTTTAACTCCTCTCTCTCTTCTCCCACATGCCTGCATGGCCCGAGGGAGCGCAGAAGAAGTTAGGCACCTCTTAGCCTTACACCTGGCACAAGATGCACACAGGCAGCCAAAGTTCAATTCCCTCTGCATATGTGTGCTTTAATGCGTGTGTCAGATTGTGTGCTTGAGTGTGCGTCTCAATGGGCAAAAAATGCAATATGAGGTGCGAAGAGGCGGCAAGAGAAAGCACAGGAACAGACCTGCATAATGGAGCCCAGATCCCCCATTGGTTCCTTTTTAACACCTCTCAGTAGTCTGAGAGGAGAGTGAGACAGTAGGAGACAGACAGAGAGCGTGACAG
>SSNS01001305.1:0-15727 GCA_006937985.1 Aphyosemion australe | reverse complement strand
CAACTATTTCAATGGTTTTCTTGGTTGGAGTCTTGGTGAACAAGGATGTGACATCGTGTGAAACTAATGTTTCGTTTTCTTCTATGGTGATCTTTTTAAGTTCCGTTGCTAATTCTGTACTGTTCTTGCAGTGTTGGTCTGTGTTTCCTAAAAGTGGACTGATAATTTTACTGATGTCTCTTGCCATGTTGTAAGTTGGTGTTCCTATACCATCTACTATTGGTCTCAGAGGTGTACCTTGTTTGTGTATTTTTGGGGTTCTGTATATCCTTGGTATGATGTTGGCTGTTGGTATCCATTGTTTGTACATTTTTTCTGTTATTTTTCCTTTTTCCTGTAGTGGTTTCAATAATTTTTTCATGGTCTTTTTAACCTCTTCAGTTGGATCTTTTTTCAGTGTTTTGTATGTACTCTTGTCTTCAAGTAGTTGTTCCATCTGTTGCTTATATTTCTCTTTGTCCATTATTACTGTTGTCCTTCCTTTGTCTGCCGGTAATATAATGATGTGCTCATTTCTTCCTAATGTTTTCATGGCTGTTCTCTCCTCTTTTGTGATGTTACTGTGTTGAATTTTACTGTTTTTTTAATATTCCTATGACATCATTTTTTAACTCTGCTTTTTTTCCTATGTCTGTGATTTGCTGACATGCTATCTCTGTTGCTACTATGAACTCGTCATATGGGATGTGTTTTGGGGTTATTGCAAAGTTTAGTCCTTTTTTCAGTATACTTTCTTCTGCTTCTGTTAATTTGTGTTGTGAAAGGTGGCAATTCCAGTTCTTTGGCCCAGCGTTATCTTGTTCTGCTTTCTTCTTCTTTTTGTTCATTAGTTTGGTCAACTTTTCTATGTGCCTTTGTTTCACTATCTTGAATTCTTTTTCCTGCTGTTCCATCATATGTTCTTTTATTTGTGCTTCCATTTCTCTGCTTAAGGCATAGTTTCTTTTTAACTCTATGTATTTCTTTTCTATTTGATTTTCTACTTGCTTTTGTTTAGTTATGACGTTTCTTATTCTTTCTTTGAGTAACGCTTTTTTTGCTCTCTCCATTATGTGTTGCGCTGTTTTTGTTTGTATCGGGGCTTTCACCTGTAGGCTCGGTGGGGTTATTTGTTCCTCTCGGCATCTTAGATTGAAGCATAGATGGTTCTTCAGACGTGCTCGTTTCAGATGTAATCGTTCCAAACAGCGGAAGTCCGTTATTCCTCGCTGTCCATATTCTTCTTTAAAACTTCTTGTTATGTTCTTCCTGTGTGTATTTTTTATCTCCATTGGTTTTTCTTGCTTTAACACAGTGTTACGATGTTTCATTTACCTTTAATCACTGACGGTTTCGGCGACTCACTGTTGCCATCTTCAGAGTCACGCCGACTTGACGGCGTCACTTCCGCTGTTTATTTGCAGGCAGTAAGGGGCGTTGCCGCCCCCTACTGCCTGCGCCTTCCTGGTCGATCACCACGTCCCATGAATGATCCAGCGTGTACACTCCTTCATCCCTATTCATGGTCCTGGGTCCACGTCTCCTTATCTCGATTGCTTCCTTTATCCATCGTCTGTATTTTTGTTGTTCTGTTGTTATGATCTGTGTGCTGTCCCAGTCCATTATATGGTTTTCTCTTGCACAGTGGTCTGTTATGGCTGATTTCCTTATTGTGTTTTCTGCTTCCTCTTTGGCTGCTCTGGTGTGCCTTCGGCATGTTTCTTTTTCACATTCCTTTTTATGTTCCATTTTGCGTGTGTTGAGTTGTCGTCCTGTCTCTCCTATGTATGTTTTATTGCAGAGTTTGCATGGAATTTCGTAAACCACTCCACATTTTTGTTCAGTTGTTGTTGTTTTGTTGTTTTCTTATTGTTGTTTTTTTTTTTGTATATTTTTTGAATGAAATAAAAGTGAAAAGTGAAAGTGAAAAGTGAAATGACCCCTGGTGCTTCTTTGAACTTTGTTCCGTTTACTGTAGAGCATGTGCATAAAATTATTAGAACTCTGGATCCCAGGAAACCCTCTGGCCCAGACATGATAGAACCCTATTTTTTGAAAATGGCTGCTGATTTCATTGCAGAACCTCTTACAGTTCTTTTTAACCTTTCTATCATAAACAAACAAATACCATCAGTTTGGAAGTCTGCTTTTGTGACTCCTTTACTAAAAGGTGGTGACCCAGCTCTATTAACAAATTACAGACAAATATCTAATCTGTGTGTCCTGGCAAAAATTCTAGAGACCCTAGTAGGAAAGTTACAAATGATATTCTCACGGCCTCAGATAAGAATCTTGTGTCTGTTCTGGTCTTGTTGGACCTCAGTGCTGCTTTTGACACAGTCGATCACAATATTCTCTTAGAAAGGCTTGAACATGTTGTAGGGATCAAAGGAACAGCGCTAGGCTGGTTTAAATCTTATTTATCTGACAGATTTCAGTTTGTTCATGTACATGAGAAATCTTCTTCATACTCTAGAGTTACTTGTGGAGTACCACAGGGTTCAGTACTTGGACCAATTCTTTTCACTATATATATATGCTTCCAATTGGTAAAATCATTAGACAACATGGGATAAACTTCCACTGTTATGCTGATGATACTCAGTTATATTTATCCATAAACCCTGATGAACCTAATCAGTTAGGTAGANTACAGGCTTGTCTTGAAGACATAAAAATCTGGATGACTCTAAACTTTCTGCTGTTAAATCCAGACAAGACTGAAGTTATCATCTTTGGACCAGAACCTCAGAAAAGGAAACTGCTTAGTCAGTCACCTGATCTAAACGGTATTAAATTAGCCTCCGAGAACAAAGTAAAGAACCTCGGTGTAATCTTTGACCAGGACATGTCATTCAAATCCCACGTTAAACAGGTTTGTAGGATTTCCTTTTTCCACCTTCGGAATATTGCTAAGATTAGAAGCATCCTTTCCAGGAGTGATGCTGAAAAACTGGTTCATGCATTTATTACCTCAAGGTTGGATTACTGCAGTAATTCATTACTATCAGGAGGTCCACAGAATGTAGTCAAAAGTCTTCAGCTGGTCCAAAATGCTGCAGCTAGAGTTCTGATGAGAATTAAAAAGAGAGACCACATCTCTCCTGGTTTAGCTTCCCTACATTGGCTGCCTGTTAAATTCAGAATAGATTTTAAGATCCTCCTTCTCACATATAAAGCTCTTAATAAACAAGCTCCATCATACATCAGTGATCTGATTGTTCCATATGTTCCTAACAGAGCACTTGGCTCTCAGACTGCAGGTTTACTGGTGGTTCCTAGAATATCCAAAAGTAGGATGGGAGGCAGATCTTTTAGCTATCAGGCTCCTCTCCTGTGGAACCAGCTCCCAGCTTTAGTCCATGAGGCAGACACCTTGTCTACTTTTAAGACTAGGCTCAAAACTTTTCTATTTGATAGGGCTTATGGTTAAATTCTGATGTTAGCCCAGGTTTAGACGAGTGGGGAGGTTTAGAGGGAGGTGGAGTGTACAGAGGGGACTACAGTCGTTAAAGACTTTTCTCCCTGGCCCTGCCTCCCACATGCCTCCATCTGAAAGGCTAGGTTATCCTGAGTTATCTCTGTAGTTATGCTGCTATAGGCTTAGACTGCTGGAGGACATACTGACCACTTTCCACACTCTGCTACTCTCTTCTACCACCACTCTCTAATTGCATTATTTCCTGTTATTTCAGCTTTTAACTTTATTTTCTCTCTAAGTGTTTTTCTCCCCAGAAGAAGCTACACTGGCGTTCTGCTGAGCTGTGGTGGCCTCATGGAGGGGGCCATCGGCTGGCACACTGCTGCCAACCACTGAACATTCTCCCTCTCCTGATATTACATCTCACTTTCTTTAACATAGAATGTGCTACTATTAGTTCATCTATTGAATTAATTATAGATTCACTCAGATAAAGACAATAAAGTTTCTCTTACTAAATAGAACTTCTACTAAGAAATCACAGTGTAGCCATAGAAACACTACTTGATCTATATGGTGTGTGTGTGGGTGTGGGTGTGTGTGTGGGTGTGTGTGTGTGTGGGGTGTGCGTGTGCCTGCTCTGTCTTCTCAATCCCCAGTGAGTCGTGGTGGATGGCTGCTCATACTGAGCCAGGATCCTCTGGAGGTTTCTTCCTGTTACAAGGGAGTTTTCCTTCCCACTGTCGCTACATGCTTGCTTAGTATGAGGATTGTATCAACACACAGTCAGTGTCTTGATGCAATCTGCTGGGTTCCTTATATAGGAAACTTTTTTACTGATTGGCTTAATGAACTGAACTGTATTGGAATGTTTACTTTGTGAAGTGCCTTGAGACGACTCTCGTCGTGATTTGGCGCTATATAAATAAACTGAATTGAATTGAATAGTAAGTGAACAATTGAAAGACTTTTTATATTCAAATGACCTTCTCTCAAGTCTGCAATCAGGTTTCAGAAAAAAGCACAGCCCCATCACTGCAGCCACAAAGGTGATCAGTGACATTCTTGTTGCTCTGGATAAAAAGCCGTACTGTGCCTCACTTTTTATTGATCTGTCAAAAGCCTTTGACACTGTAGACCATGCTGTTTTAAAACAAAAGCTTCCTTGTTTGGGATTGTCTGAACATGCGATCTCATGGTTCACAGACTACTTGAAGGACAGAACTCAATGTGTTAAATGTGATGGGTTGACCTCTGAATTTTTGAGCGTCCACAAGGGAGTACCACAGGGTTCAGTTTTGGGAACCCTCTTGTTCATTATGTATATTAATGACATAGGACAAAATGTGTCGGATGATAATATGCACTTTTACGCTGATGACACAATCATTAACTGTTTTGGAACATCCCCCACTAAAGCTGTTGAATTCTTACAGAAAGCTTTTAATGAGGTCCAACAAACACTTCTGCAGTTAAAACTGGTTCTCAATGCTGACAAGACTAAGCTAATGTTGTTTTCAAACTCTAAAAAAAGACCTATAAGTATGCCCTCAGTGACCACTCTGGAGGGAAATATCATAGAGATGGTCCACACATACAGATACCTTGGTGTCTGGCTCGATGACTCCCTCTCCTTCAAGCCCCATATAGATAATCTTGTGAAGAAACTCAAACTCTGACTGGGTTTCTTTTTTCGAAATAAACTGTGTTTTTCTTTTGAGGCAAAAAAAATCGACTAGTTACTGCAACATTTCTGTCTATTCTGGATTATGGAGACCTTTTGTATATGAATGCCTCAGCACAGTGTCTTGGTAAGATTGATGTGGTTTATCATGCCTCGCTGAGGTTTATTACTAACTGTAGAACACTGACCCATCATTGTGAATTGTATTCTCGATTGGGATGGCCTTCTTTGTCCACCAGGAGGTTGGCACATTGGTACACCTTCATTTACAAGGCCATGCTTGGATTACTACCCAACTATATCTGTAACTTAATCTCACGGAGAAGTGTAACTTCTCACAGTCTGCGTGAAAACGATCAGTTGTTACTCTGTGTCCCGTTTGCTCGCACTGAACTGGGTAAAAGGGCTTTTGTTCACTCTGCTCCTTCTGCATGGAACAGGCTGCAGGAAAACTGGAAACTAACAGAGCCCATCTCCTTGAATACATTTAAAGCCAGACTGAGAGCCCTTGAGACAGATTCCCTGTGTTGTAACTGCCTTCTCTAACTTTGTACATAACATGTCTGTGTAACTGAAAAATTTTGTAACTGTAACTTTTGCTGCCTCTTGGCCAGGACTCCCTTGAAAATGAGGTTTTTAATATCAATGGGACATTCCTGGTTAAATAAAGAATAAATAAAATAAATAAAAATAAATATAAAGAAAGCGGCGTCCTGACCAATCAAAAGCTTGCACTAGACAGATGTTTAGAAAAGAGCGCTTGACTCAGAGCGCTTGACTCAGTTTGTCTTTGCATGCCTGTCGGAGAGCCCTTGCAACAACGGATAATGGCGTTGTGTGTGTTCGTACTGACGCAGATGGAGAAGCATAAATTAGGCTTTAGTCTCTGTACAAACACAGGTGTGAGTGAGGGGATATTATCTCTAGGTTCTATTGGGAGGGGGGGTGGGGCTATACTGGATCTGTGTGGGGTTAGGTTTGTTTGGATTTCATGTGTGATGCTGGTCATGGTTTTGATGACATACAGGAAGTACATGAAGTAGCATCGCAAAAGGTCAGGTAACTGAGAAAACAACCCAGTAAAAAAAGAAAAATCATCCCAATTCGGTGTATACATCAACATAAAAAAACTGTAAGTGTAAACAGCTCCCCACCACAACTACGTTATGCCTAACTGAACCTTTATGTACACTAGAAGCATTAAATCAAGGGTCCCCAATCCTGGTCCTCAAGGGCCGGTATCCAGCAGGTTTTAGTTGTAACTCTACTTCAACACACCTGATTTCAATTAGCAAGTGATTAGCAGGCTTCAGCAGAGCTTGAGGAGCTGCTGCACAGGTGATTCAACCACTGAATCAAGTGTGTTTGAGCAGAGAAACCACAAAACCTGCTGGATAGCGGCCCTCCAGGACCAGGATTGGGGACCCCTGCATTAAATTGTACATGTTTACCAATTATAGTTGAAACCCCCCTAAATTTAGAGTCAAAGGTTGACTGAAATACCTGACTGGACCTTTTTTTTTTTTTTTTTAAAAATTGTGATTCATCTGCTGAGCATATTAGTGTTTCCTGCAAAAAACTATCTGATTTAAGTCGTTTTAAATGCGTCATGACGTTCCTGTACTTTAAAGGATTACTAAGGGATTTCACTTTGCAACTCATGCAGGTAACCGGACATCCAGACATCTGTCTGTCAGTGGTCTCATCGGTCTAAACACTTATAAATGTTTAATAACAAAACATTATTCTAAAATCTTACCCAACATTGTTACCGTGCTCTGTGAGATGTTTACCTTCATCACAGCTGTCTCCGTGTTTGGCTGGATTGGTACAGATGTGGCACGCAACACCTTTGAATCCAGAGTGACAGCTGCACGAGCCGTTGCCATGGATACCATCGAAGCACTAAACAGAGAAGAATTAAAAGAAACACTGAAACTAGTCAGCTGAAGATCCACTCACAGAGATTTGTGAATGTTCCTTACGGATCCTTTGTCATAGCAGGGATGCTGGAAACCTCCAATACACGGTTTACAGTCTGGGCCGTAGAACCCTTTACAGCACTCAGGTACCTGTTCAACAACAATAACACCACAGCTAGGTGCAAATCACAGAACAATGACAAAAAAGAAAAGAAGAATCTCATGTTGGTGGAGAGTCTCATTCATCCTGAACTAGGAACACCTCCTGGACCTAGACCTGGATCTATGTTTGACACCATCCTCAAGGGTGCTACAGTTCTGATCCTGAGTTTGTAAACCTGTGGATCTACCATACCATACCAATTTATTTGAAACAGTGCATTTCAACACAGCGTGAGAGCTGACCAAAGCGCCTTACAGAAAGTCATAATAAACCAGAATAAAAACAGTTCAATAAAAGACTGATAAAAACATGCAGTAAAAACAAGTAAAACAACCAATAAAACATCACAAGACAGTAAAACAAGCATAAAAGGAGTCATAATCCAAAAGCCAAGTCATAGAAATGAGTCTTCAGTCTTGACTTGAAGACCAAAACAGATGAAGACTGCCGTATGGAAGGGCATTCCAAAGGAGAGGTGCAACAGAAACAAAAGCCCACTCTCCCCTCACTGTATAGTTCATAGTAGGAGTGCATAGCAGCAAGCGGTCAGCTGACCTCAGAGAGCGCACCAGCACATAGGGTGTGAGCAGCTCTGATATGTAGGAAGGTGCGAGGTCAGTCAATGCCTTGTAGACAAAGAGTGAACAGTGAATTTGCGTAGTCCAAAATGAGAGGGAATAACAGCATAGACTCCAAATGTGAACGTTTCAGTACTGGTTTCAGGCGTGTCAAGTGGCACAGTTGGAAAAAACATGCTTTAACAACTGCATTTATCTGAGAGACCATTGAAAATCCTGCATCCAATTTCACCCTAAGGCTAGTCACACATTGAGGTCAATTCATGGAAAACTAGGAACAGACGATGCATGTGAAAGGTTTCTAGTCTCAAAAAGAATCGACTCAGTCTTTGCCCCATTCAGACTCAGGAAGTTTGCAGCTAACCATTCCTTCATGTCGGACAGACAATTTGCAACTTGGACATCTGCGTCTGGTCCATTTATTGCCAAGTAGATCTGACAATCATCAGCATAGATGTGATAACTGATGCCATGCTGCTGAAAAATCTGTCCCAAAGGTAGAAGATAAATAGAAAATAGGAGGGGCCCCGGGACTGAACCCTGAGGCACCCCCAATTCCCCGAAAGGATAGGGTGAGGCACAGCCACCAATCTGCACTCTAAAAGATCTATTATCCAAGTTTGAGCGAAACCAGTCTAGCGCAGAGTCCAAGAAACCAATTCTAGATGATCCAGCAAAATTGTGTGGTCAACCGTGTCACAAGCTGCTGAAAGATCTAACAGCATCAAAAGTACATGTGACCCTGAATCAGACAAAATATCATTTAGCACATGAATCAGAACTGATTCAGTGCTATGGTGCAGTCTGAAAGCAGATTGAAACACATCAAACAGCGAGTGCATCTCCATGTGGACAGGACAAACTATCCGTGCTGAACGTGCCCGACCCCATCTGCCGGTGGATCACAGACTTTCTAACAGATAGGAGACAGCACGTGAAGCTGGGAAAAAATGTCTCAGACACCCGAATCACCAACATCGGAACCCCCCAAGGCTGCGTCCTCTCTCCTCTACTTTTCTCTCTCTACACTAACAGCTGCACCTCAAATCACCAGACGGTGAAACTGGTCAAGTTTGCAGATGACACCACCCTCATTGGCCTTATCTCAGATGGGGATGAGTCTGCATACAGAGGAGAGGTGGAGCGCCTTGCGTCCTGGTGCAGAAACAACAACCTGGTGCTGAACGAGCAGAAGACAGTGGAGATGATTGTAGACTTCAGGAGAACACCAGCTCCACTGCTCAGCATAACCCTGACAGGCAACCAGATTTCTACAGTGAACTCCTTTCGCTTCCTTGGGTCCACCATCACCTGTTATAGAATTTCTATGTCCTGTATTGCTTCTCTATTTCATTCTGTATCTCACCCACACACACACACATCATCTAAACACACCCACTACCTTATCTCACATTTTAAATAAACTGTGCTGGCAGCCGCTCGGGGCAGACTGTACTCTGTCCTGAGTTGGTCTGTCACCCTTTGCAAATGGTTTCTATGTGTGGTTCATTGTCTCTCTCTTATTTCCTCAGTTCCGGGTAGGGTAATAATCAAAATCCCTAACATCACCCATGACCTCAAGTGGGAGGTGTCCATCAATAACCTCATCAGGAAAGCCCAGCAGAGGATGTACTTTCTGCGTCAACTGAGGAAGCTCTGCATGCCAGCCATGATGATGATACAGTTCTACACGGCCATCATCGAATCAGTACTCACCTCATCCATCATTGTGTGGTACGCAGGAGCCACTGCCAGAGACAAAGACTACAACGGGTAGTGTGCTCAGCGGAGAAAGTAATCGGATGCAGCCTTCCATCAGTACATGACCTGTACAACTCTAGGGTTCTGAAACGTGCAGGTCGGATAACAGCTGACTCCTCTCACCCTGGTCATGGACTGTTTGAAACCCTACCTTCAGGGAGGAGGCTCAGGTCCCTACAGACCAGAACCTCACGCCACAAAAACAGCTTCTTCCCATCCGCTGTCAATCTCCAGAACAACCGATGATCGGCCAGTATAGACAGAAACGCCCCGGTTACCCACATTCCTACGCGTATGATTGTTTTTATCTTTATTTTTTGCTATGTATCTACTTCTGTTTACTTGACGTAGCTTATACAAATGCTGCCTGACCTGATTATGACTTGAATGTATGTTCGCACCTTGCCATCGAAACAAATTCCTAGTAGATGAGCCTCTCACCTACATGGCAATAAAACTGATTCTGATTCTGATGTGAGTCACAATGTGTGAATGTACAATTTTCTCAAAGACCTTGGACAGGAATGGTGCCTTGGAAATTAGGCACAAGTTGTCAAAGTCTGAATGATTCAGACCAGGCTTCTTGAAAGTTGGGTGGGCAACTGTTCTTTTGAAGGCCATAGGAAACACTACAGTGGCAAGGCTGGTGTTCACAATGTTCAAGATGGCTGGACAAAGGACACAAACAAGGTCACGCACCAATAGAGCTTTCTACAGTAGCTAAAAGTAGATTGTGACGTAATGCCGCAAAGCACTCTGGGAAATACGGTCATACAAACAAGCTACATTTTAGTATTGATTCCTATGGGTCTGAGTCGCTCCGATCTAGCTAAATTAAATTTTTCGTCTCCTAAAGATTTTCAAACAGCAAGGAACTTAACGCTGCTGCTGGGGGAGGTGCTAATCGGACTCTAGACGCCCAGATCGGATGTTGGAGAGGATTTTTTTATCCCTTTTCCAAAGCCGGTAAAGTCAATAGTATAACGCTGCAGACCCGGAGACGCCAGTTTCAGGCCGACACCACGTGAAACAGCTGGAAAGCTACACGGGCTAAGCTAAAGACAGAAGAAGCAAAGCGGTGGTAGTTTTTAAGTTGGACGAGCGGATTTTAACTGTGTGGAGCAGATCAAGAAAAGCACGTATATTTGTTACTTACATCTTCCTGGAGGGGAAAGTCCTACATCCGAGAATGACCAGCCGCCGGTCGTAACGACGCTCTCAGTCGTGGGGTTATCCAGGAGGAGCAGCGGAGGAGAATTAATGCAGGACGCAGCGTTGTTAACGGAGAGTGGAGGCAGCGGTGTTAACGGAGAGTTAGAGGCAGCGTTGTTAACGGAGGAGAGTTGACAAGGAGGCAGCGGTCCAGCTGAACATATGGGCCAAACAGCATGTCCACCCAAACGTCCACGAAAAAGGCTTTTGACCAGAGGTGAGTGGAATATAAAAAGTAGGGACACAAATGATAACCTGACAGTTAAAAAACTACCTTGAGAAAATGTTCCTTGAGCACTGTGAGTAATGAACTTATTTTATATTACTCAAGAAGGAGCCGTGATGGGAATAATGGCGTTTAAAACAACAGCGCTGCTAGCGAGGGTTAGTTTTTACTTTCACTTTCATTTGAGCTAGCGCTTCAGTTCTGGCGATCGATAATTAGCAGGGTCACCATCAAGAAAAGCTCTCTGGTATGTTTTTTTTTGTCAAAACAACCTCCTCCATTTTATGCCTTCATATCGATGTCAAAACGCTCTGAAACTGTATATTTTCTATTGTTAATGCGGCTTATCAGTATGACCCTTCCCAAAAGCCTTTGCGTGGTGACGTCAACTGTAGAATACCCTATTTTAGTGGCAGGGAATATTCAGGAAAGCCTGCTGGATTCACAGTTTTAATCATTTTTTCCAGGTCATGGAGAGTAACAGGGTAAAATTTTTTGAGAGGAGGCAAAGTTGATGGTTGCAACATAGAGACTTGCCCATTGGTCTTTTGGGTGAACTATCTCTGGAGCTCAGAGCACACAGAAACCAAAGGAAACAACCCAGCTGATGCAGCTAGCATCAGTATTGAATTTATGGTACCATACAATTTAGCCTGATCCTCTTGTGATGCATAATGATGTTAGCAAAATATTTATTTCAAGCAGACCTAACCGCTTTCTGGTACAGAAACAGTGAATTAGTGAAAAACTGTTTAGAAATTGCTGGCCCATCCTTTTTCCACCTTTGCTCCAACACCCTGCACTGACATCTGAGGCCACATGGCATATATAAGGGCAGCAGTAGCTCAGGAGGTAGAGCGGGTTGTCCAGTAATCAGAAGGTTGCAGGTTCGATCCTGGCTCCGGCCAGAGAATGCTGCTGTGTGTCCTTGGGCAAGACACTTAACCCGCCTTGCCTGCTGGTGGTGGTCAGAGGGACTGGTGGCGCCAGTGCTCGGCAGCCTCGCCTCTGTCAGTGCGCCCCAGGGCAGCTGTGGCTACATCGTAGCTCATCCCCACCAGCGTGTGAATGTGTGTGTGAATGGGTGAATGACTGATTGTGTTGTGAAGCGCCTTGGGGGGTTGTAGAACCCTAAGAAGGCGCTATACAAATACAGGCCATTTACCATTTACCATATCATTCAGCCAGGGGTCAGAGAGTTTTGAAACTAGTAACTGAACCAGTAACTGTAAAAAACAGTAAAAAAAAAAGCTTCCTTGTTTCCTTCACCTGTCTGGTTGTGTTGCAGTATTTGGCACAGCCTTTACTGATGGTGTACTTGAAAGTAGGTTGGGTATATTCACAACCAGTCTGATGGCTGTCCTGAGGAGACATGCACGCGCGCACACACACACACACACAACTGTCAGGATTTTACCACAGCTGCACTTTATAATATCACATGATGAAAAAGTCACATGATTAAGTCATTTACTGCCATTGACGACAAAAGTCGTCATTTTAAATCCAACCACTCACACGTTTTTTTACGGGGCGGGCATCGGAACGAGCCCCCGCACCATGAGAACAAACATCACGTGTCTAAAGCGGATCTTCATCCGTGTATGTCACACATCACGTGATCAGGAAGCAGAAAATCAATGAATTAGGAGATCGTTTTGGGCCGCTGCTGTGAAAAAAACGATGCGCCAACCGGAAATGCTTCTGCAGCAGCGCTTGGGCACCAGATTGTGAAAGAACGGATAACGCTAGAAATACGGCGATTCTTCCTGATGTAAGAAGTGAGTCTACTCTTTCTTTTGGTAGTTTTGGCTTTTATATGATCATAGAGCACAATGTTCTGTGACTCTTCGAAAAACATTAAAAACGCTCAAAAACGCTGGCAGTCAGGGACTTTCTGATCAGAAAACAGCTGGCAGTGAATGAGTTAATGTTTAAAATCAGGACAAATAACAAAAAAGTCAAAAATTTTGTTCCTTTTGGTATTTACTAAATTATGTTAAACTACTACTGGCTACTACTAATAGGCATAATAATAATAATAATAACAACAATAAAAGTCTTGCATAAACTCCTGTAAATCTAATTACTATTATTATTATTGCTTTTATTATTTAAAAGGACGTTGTCTCTATCCAAATGTTTGTTTTGTTCTTTTATTAATAATTCTTTTTCAAATAATTTTTAACATGAACACTGTTTTGTGTAAAAAGTAGAAGATAAATTGTGTTCATTTTGCAGGAGTAGATGATAACCCAAAACCTACTTAAAAACTAGTCGACCCATAGTAAGTCAGAACCTCAGCTGAATCATTTACCATTTCAACGCTGCCTTCTGGACATTGAGTCTCCTCGAGGAAGTTGCAGTGAACACAGGGTCCCTGAAAGCATCAAAACAAACAGTGAGACACCCTTTTTATAATGTTCACTCAGATGTAATCAGAGACATAACTAGGTTCAACTGGACATTCTCAGCCTGCTTTATTTAGGTGAGAATAGCTGAGTGAGTAAACAAGTGACTAGAAAAGGACTATCGGGTCAAATGGTTAGTTCCAACTTCCTTGAGCTGCAAAGAAGATCAACCCCCACAGAAGGAATACAGACAAATGCTGTGACACCTGCCCTACCAGTTTTTACTGCCTTAGTTACAGTCTTACACTCATTAATTCCTGGATATTTTAGTTCATTTCATCAAGTTTCACTGATTTAGTCAGCCAGGAATTTCTAAGTAAATGAAAACATTGATTAAGCTAAGGTGAGGGATCAGAAAAAGTGCAGCCCAAAGACCCCTTATGATGAGTTCAACAGATGGATGCAGTGTTCCTTCGCCCGGATGTGGGTCACCGGGGCCCCCCTCTGGAGCCAGGCCTGGAGTTGGGGCACGCTGGCGAGCGCCTGGTGGCCGGGCTTTCACCCATAGAGCCCGGCCGGGCATAGCCCGAAGAGGAGACGTGGGTCCCCCTTCCCATGGGCCCACCACCCATGGGAGGGGCCAAAGGGTTCGATGTGCGATGTTCAAAGGGTGGTAGCCGAAGGCGGGTACCTTGGCGGTCTGATCCTCGGCTTCAGAAGCTGGCTCTAGGCACGTGGAATGCCACTTCTCTGGTGGGGAAAGAGCCGGAGTTGGTGTGTGAGGTTGAGAGGTTCCGACTAGATATAGTTGGACTCACCTCAACGCATTGGCTCTGGCTCTGGAACCAGTTTCCTCGAGAGGGGTTGGACTCTCTACCACTCTGGAGTTGCTCCCACTGAGAGGCGCTGAGCAGGGGTGGGCATACTTCTTGCCCCCCATCTTGGTGCCTGTACGTTGGGGTTTACCCCGGTGAGCGAGAGGGTATCCTCCCTCCGTCTTCGGGTGGGGGGACGGGTCCTGACTGTGGTTTGTGCTTATGCACCAAACTACAGTTCAGACTACCCACCCTTTTTGGAGTCCCTAGAGGGGGTACTGGAAAGCGCTCCTTCGGGTGACTCCCTCGTTCTCCTGGGGGACTTCAATGCTCACGTGGGCATTGACAGTGAGACCTGGAAAAGTGTGGTTGGGAGGAACTGCTCCCCTGATCTCAATCTGAGAGGTGTTCTGTTATTGGACTTCTGTGCTCGTCATGGATTGTCCATAACGAACACCATGTTCAAGCATAAAGGTGTCCATATGTGCTCTTGGCACCAGGATACCTTAGGCTGCAGGTCGATGATCGATGTTGTTGTCGATTCATCTGATCTGCGGCCGCATGTCTTGGACACTCGGGTGAAGAGAGGGGCGGAGCTGTCAACTGACCACTACCTGGTGGTGAGTTGGCTTCGATGGTGGGGAAAGATGCCGGTCAGACCTGGCAGACCCAAACGTGTTGTGAGGGTCTGCTCGGAACGTCTGGCAGAGTCTCCTGTCAGAAGGAGCTTCAATAACCACCTCCGACAGAACTTCGAACACGTCCCGGGGAAGGCAGGGGACATTGAGTCCGAATGGGCCATGTTCAGTGACTCCATTGTCGAGGCGGCTGACCGTAGCTGTGGCCGCAGGGTGGCCGGTGCCTGTCGTGGCGGCAATCCCCTAACCCGCTGGTGGACACCGGTGGTTAGGGATGCTGTCAAGCTGAAGAAAGAGTCCTATCGGGTCCTTTTGGCCTGTGGGACTCCGGAGGCAGCTGATAGGTACCGGCAGTCCAAGCAGAATGCGGCTCTGGTGGTCGCGGAGGCAAAAACCCGGGCATGGGAGGAGTTCTGTGAGACCATGTAACAAGACTTCCGTACGGCTTCGAGGAGATTCTGGTCCACCTTCCGGCGTCTCAGGAGGGGAAAGCAGTGCACTATCCAACACTGTTTACAGTGGGGAGGGTGTGCTGATTACCTCTGTTAAGAGGATGAGGGCCCGAGCCAACGTGCTGTACGGGGCCTCATCCCCTTGGGAAAACCGTGCCTGGACTCTTGGCTGTAGGACCAGCGCACGCAGTTTTGATTAATGACTTATGTTATGTAAACCTCGCTTTGCAGAGCCAGGAAAATGTATTCAGCTAGAGTTAAACCTTGATACTGCTATTAAAATGTAAGTGATATATCTTGAAGTCAACATGTATAACCATTATGTACTTCAGACCCTGTTAAAGGGAGATTGATGTATGTTAAAGAACTGTTAATTCAGCAGATGTGTAATGTAGCCTTAGACCTCCAAAGGATGCAGCATGTCAGTGGAAACTTTCAAAGTTCATGAAGAAAACCACAACGGACAAGAAAAGGCGAGAAGCGCGGTCGCTGAAGCGAGAGGTGATGGAGAGAGGTGTTATCAGA
>SSNS01001304.1:19155-29358 GCA_006937985.1 Aphyosemion australe | reverse complement strand
TGCAGGAATGTCAGCTCTGCTCACTCTCTTGGGAAATAAAAAAAAACAGTAAAATTTGGTGAAAAGATGAAGAAAAAAAGAGGGCCACCAAAATGAATGATTTCTAAAATGTTGTTGAAACAAATGAATCCAAACTGAGACCTCATGACTCCTCTGGCAGATTAACTCTGAGTCTGAATGTAAATCTTCATACTTGTTTTGCAGCACTCTGCACCAGCAGTCGTACCTGGCGCTCCTGATGTCTCCGGGCGTAGACGACTCAATTTCGGGACAGATTTTCCTCAACATGTCGCAGTACTTCTGAGTTCTGAACTCTGTGGGGCAAACCACAGCTTTACAGCCAACCTGGAAAAAACAAACAAGCAGCAGAATCACCTCAGCATCATGTGATTTCAGGGCTGAAAACATTTAAATGTTCCTATAAAATCACTCACTCTTCGCAGAGCAAACTCCACCTCCTGCAGCTGGTATGCTGGATTCACAGACACCTGGAAAACAAGCAAAAGTTCCTAAAACATCTTTAAAAATTTGGTTTATTCATTGATCTCTTTATTAGTTTTTCCAGGTAACAAGATGTTAAGGTTTTTACATGTTGTTACTTGATTACTATTATTATGACACAAAAATCTTCTTAGATTACGGGGATTCTGCTACTCGGCTGTAAAGACTGTACCAGACAGTTCCTGGTTCCTCTGATTTAAAACACCCACATTAAGTTTGAGTTCCCACATACCACTAACGGAGGGGGGCTCCCTGATAAGAGGAAACACTCCTTAAAGCTTCTCCTTGTGCATGTTTCTTTTCACCCATTGTATGATATATTTACGACTCTTAATAAAAACCCTAGCTGAGCCAAGAGGTAGGCAGTCTGAGTTGAGATGTACACACATTCTCATCTCTGACTCCTCTTTGCAAAGTGAATTAAAGACAATTGTTCGTGTCCAGTGTGTTCTTTGTCAAAGCTGGTAAAAATCAACCCAACATCTTGGGGGCTCGTCCGGGATTCCAACATATCTGCTCGTTGACGGAGGGAGAAGATGCTCTGAAGCCATGCGCATGCTAGAATCCACAGAGGACTCCGTCTAAAGACCTGGGGAGCTGAAGTTCTTCCACCAGGCCAGAGTGACAAAGGTCCAAGTCTCCTCTTCTCCGACAGCGGCGATTGACGGAATCCCACCTTTGAACTGAACACATTAAGACACGTGAGTAAACCATCATTTTGCACTTGTGCTGGTTTTAAGGATCCTGTCAGTTTAAAGTCCGTCTCGCGGCGACGAGCAAAATGTCGGTTTAAAGTCCGTCTCGCGGCGACGAGTAAAAATAAGTATTTCACTTTTTGAAGTGAAAACAGGAAGAGTTTATTGGATTTGGGGTTTGGGTTTGGCAGCAGTAGCTCAGGAGGTAGAGCGGGTTGTCCAGTAATCGGAAGGTTGCAGGTTCGATCCCGGCTCCGGCCAGAGAATGCTGCTGTGTGTCCTTGGGCAAGACACTTAACCCACCTTGCCTGCTGGTGGTGGTCGGAGGGACTGGTGGCGCCAGTGCTCGGCAGCCTCGCCTCCGTCAGTGCGCCCCAGGACAGCTGTAGCTACGTTGTAGCTCATCCCCACCAGCGTGTGAATGTGTGTGTGAATGGGTGGATGACTGATTGTGTTGTGAAGTGCCTTGGGGGGTTGTAGAACCCTAAGAAGGCGCTATACAAATACAGGCCATTTACCATTTGAATTCAGGATCCGGTTCTGCTCCAGCCCAGGCTCCAGACGTAAGTTGGGAGTTTTTCCCCAACTTCTTCTCCAGCTTGACCTCCAGCTTATTCCGGATCCATTACGGTTCTGACTCCGGTCTCAGTTCAAGAAGCTCAAAGGAGGGTTTATGGATAGTTCCCGTGGCTCTTAAACAGTGACTGTGACCTTTTAACAGTACGTTTTAGTCGACAAAAAATCGCATGTCAACCTGTCAATTGGGCTTTTTTATCTGTTTCCTCAGCTCAATCGTCTTAGGAGTAACAGCTTACTTGATTTATCTAGGAATAAATCAATAAAGAAAAAAGGAAACGAATAATTGGTAATTCCCAGAACAAAGAAGAACCCCTGAAGGGGGATCAGAAATGTATGGAACAAAAATATGAAAACAGTGGAAGGTACATGAACAAGTGGAAAAATAAATATAAGGTTGAAGGTTGAAAGTTGATAAATGGATCCCAGTGGTCGAAACATTGCAAGTCAGTGTAGCAAGTAAAAAGGGAAAGAAACAGGAAAGTATAAAAGAAAGAATTAGAATGTGCAAAAAAGTGGCACAGAGTCACAATTAAGAAAATAAGTATTTTGTTTTAGCCTTAAAAAGGGAAGGCAAGTAAACTAGGAAATCTTTCACTGAATTATACTCATCCACTCATGAACAGTTACCCTGTCTGAAATTATCAACACATTGGGAGGTTGTCATGGAAAGTGTATGACTAATTAGTGAAATCCTAGTCAAACGTCAGAATGTAATAGGGTAACGACAACTTAGTTTCTATCTGTCAAAAGGTTAAAATAACTTGAGAAATAAATAGTCGACAGAAAGAATATATATATATATATATATATATATATATATATATATATATATATGTAAAAATGACAAAGGAAGTTTCAGTGGACATGACGTGAGCCCGGGCTGAGAAAATAAAGGTTTGCAGTACCTCTTATATACAAAACTGTATATTGAATACTTCTAAAATTATCACCTCTGAACATTGAAATTCCTATTGTTTGCAAATTTTGTGAAAAGACTGAATGTGATTTAAATTAAAACATAAAAAACACTAGTAGTGATGTCCATACAGAAAGCTGTGTGGAGACAAAGTGTATGTGTGTTTATCTGCTGCATGAGTGAGAGAAGACAGTCAGACAGAGCAGCAGGAAGATTTCTCACAGTGGCGAACCTAGTGCTTTGGGAGTCAAGGGGGCCACTTTATTTATTAGAAGATAAAAAATAAAATAAAATATATAGGTGAGATGGGAGAGAAGCATGATGTATGGATGGTGTTTTTAGAAAGATTTATGTTAATAAATGAATGATAATGGTGATAAAAATTTGAATTACATCATAAACAAGTTAATGGATGAGATGGATTTGTAGAGGGAATATTGGTGTGGTTTCTATGAATAATAATAATAATAATAATAATAAAAAATAAAAATAAGTTTGCTTAACAGCATCACTCCAAGTGTGAGCGCCTGGGTAAAGAAACATAATGTTACCTGGGAGCTCAGCCCACTACCTGATGTGTGGCAGTGGATCAGACATGCACAGAAAAATCAGAAAAAAACACCAGGAGGTTCAGGAAGTTCTGGTTCCATTTTCTATGAAGAAACAGCTTCAGACTCTGAGATTTTTTACAGAGGAGGAAACCAGTCTGGACGGGGGCGTGGCCGTGGCTGGGGAAGGGGTTCCTCAGGCCGCGGGGGCTCACGTCCTGGCTCTTGCCATGCTGACACTTCATGCTGGAAGTGTGGGAAGGACGGACACTGGTCCAATGACTGCCCAAACAGGCAGGGAGGGGCCAGGGGAAGTCCACCCAGCAACAGCTCAGCATGACTAGATAGTAACACACACAAAGGATGAACCAGACCCTGAAGTTAAAGACACATTTCTTGATATTTTATCTGCATGGGGACTTTTGAATGCGCTCTTACAAAAACCTTTCATTGCATTACAAGTAAATGGCCAGAGCAGAGAATTTTTGTGTGACACCAGAGCCTGTTCAACCGTACTCCACAGTTCCGTACCAGGAATAAGGAGGTCTAATGACACAATTATGGTTAAATCTGCAAGCGGACATATCTAAAAAGAACATATGTGCTGCCCTGTAGAAATATGTGATCCAGAAACAGGAGTGACTGTCTTCCAACCCTTAGTCATGTCACCCACCTGCCCCATAAACTTGTTGGGCAGAGATTTGATGATTAAACTTGGAATAAGTGTGATTCCAACAAAAAAATGGCATGGTTGCACACAGAGAACATCCTGTACTGGCCAACATAAACACAGGTCCGAAGGTTTATTACAGTTGTGATTTTCCTTTTGAGGAAAACAGACAAACTCCTCTCCACATGGTTAATACAGCTTCTTCTTTTCTGACTAAACCTGAAGATTTCATGGATTCCACACACATTCATGTAACAATGAATGTGAGTGAAGAACCAGACTCAGATTACACAAAACTGTTTTTCTCACTCAATCCTACTCCAGTTTCTTCTGAATGGTTTTATACAGACTGCCGTTCTTTTGCATCATGTAATGTGATTTTACCTACTAACTTAACAGACATGTACAAAGCTGAAACAATACCACACATTTCTCTTGCAAAACCACATCAGATCAGCTGGCAGGATGTGGGAAAGAGAACTTAGATTGCCCATACTGCATCAGACAACGCCAACACTGATGAAAAGGGATGATTTTACAGCCCCAGCTCTGATATGTACAGGAAAAGGCAGCCGTTCCAGCTGACTGGAAAACCGGCTCTGCATGACATCCAATGATTAGAAAAAAATTTAGCCCTGTCTAACAGGGACCTGGAGGATTTACAACACCTCCCTGATTCACTGTGGTCTAAAGGCCCTACTGATGTGAGACTGATAACATCTATGTCACCAATTAACATTCAGAAACGACTCACTCAGACTCCTGCAGCATCTACATGACACAGGAAATAAAGTGAGCAAACATAAACTGCAATGGGTTTCAGAAACTGTTAACTATTTGGGACACACACACTCTCAGCTGAAGGAAAACAGCTGCAGAAGAACAGAAAGAACACCATTTCTCAAACCCCTAGACCAGAGACTAAAAACAAATTATGTCTTTTCTGGGATTGTGTGACTTCTGCAGATCTTGGATTCCATCTTATGCAGAAAAAACACAGCCACTGCTTGATCTTATACACTCAAAGCCAATTTCCACGTCTGATAAAGTTGAATTGACTCAAGATGCTTTGGAGTGTTTTAACCAGTTAAAAATATCATTAATAAGCACCACAACATTACTTTGACCTGACAATAAAAAAAAAAAATCACAAAAACAGAAAAATAGACGATAAAGGCATGAAATGATCATAGAATCAAGACCAACTTAGTTGTTGAGCTCAAAGATAAATATACGAGTCTTAAAATCTTATTCTAAATTTGTAAGACACATGCATAATTTTTTTTGGGTATGACCTTCAGTATGAAGTTGTGTGTGTTTCGACCTCCTGACCTTACGAGAAGGGAGTCTTTGTATGTTATTCTCTTGTCCTGATAGAAACAAAGTACTCCCTCCTCCCTAAAATTGTTGCCATGAGACCAAGGCTGTATTTCCTTCTGGAATGCAAAAGGCTGCAGAAATGTGTACACTGCTGATTTTTAGTGAAAAGCTCAAGACAATTGTATTAAGATACTTAGTGTGGAGTTCAGGATTTATAAACAGGATGTGATATACCACACAGTTCTACATGACATGTAAAATACTGCATCCAAAGTGAATGAACAATGACCCCATACACTTGGCAACAAACTCATCCTGCCTAAATCATTTTTTAAAGATGCAGCCATTTTGACATATGGCATGTGATATACCAAATGTCAAACAGGGGGGAATGTAGGATATAATTAACAAATTCTTTACTACTTTTGGATTACAAATACTTTACTACCTTTAGATTAAATTCCTATTTAAAATATTTTGTAGAGCATGTGAAACATGTGTGAGACAACTCACAAGGAAACATGAAACATGAGACCAAAACGAGGACAATTCCCAACACCAAATTATCCTTTTCAAACATTACACATGGACTTCATTGAACTAAGCCAAAGCGGTCCCTATAAGTACTGCCTGGTACTTATAGATTCTTTCTCTAAATGGGTTGAAAAAATATCCAGCAAAACATGTGATGCATTAACAGTAGCAAAAGCCATTTGTAAAACCATAGTACCAAACTATGGCATTCCTGAAACCATTTACTGTGACAATGGCACACACTTTGTTAATGACATCATAACAAAGATGGCTGAAAACCTACAAATAAACCTAAAAATAAATAAATAAATAAAAAATAATCACTGCTCTTATCACCCTCAATCAGCAGGATTAGTGGAACGTACAAATGGAACAATTAAGCTAAGACTCAGAAAAACCATGGAAGACACATCTAGGACTTGGCCTGAGTGTTTAGACTTAGTAAAAATGTACATGAGAATTACACCTACAACAACAGGCCTGACACCATATGAAATTATCTATGGGAGACCTTTCAGACTACCAGTTTTCTCACCAGATTTAGAAAAATCTGATGAAGAATGCACTCTAGCAGACTACATGAGGAAAATGCTCAGCACACAGGACATGAATAAACAACTTTCACTGCCTGCTGCTTCTCTTTCTTCGCAGGAACAAGAGTTGGTGAAACCAGGAAACTGGGTGTTCATCAAAGTCATTAAACGCAAGACCTGGTCACTCTGAAATGGGAAGAACCGTTTCAGGTGCTTCTGACAACACCCAAGTGAAAATCGCTGAGAGAAAAACGTGGATCCACGTCAGTCACTGCAAGTTTCAGTGCGTCCTAGATGACTAACAACTAGGTGAGAGGTAAAGTCTGACTTCAAAGGGGGAGTAGCCTTATAGTGGCCTCTCCGTCTCAACGTCAGTGAAGACCCCAGAGGCCTCCTGCCTAATTTAGTGTTGGTCATCCAAGGAGCTCTGTTAGCCTAGCCGCAAAAATGGAGCCAAACAGGAAGTGTTGGCTCGCTAGCGGTGTTGTGATGATGGTAGGAATTATAACCATGGTCATCCTTTTACTAGTCTATGAAAAGGAAGTCAACGACCTCCATGGACGAAAATAGACGCTCGACTACATCAGCATTTCACGTAGATTTTCCACTTGAATTTTCCACAAACAGCTGGTGGAAGTTTATGAACTTTACTGCTAAGCTGCACAATATGTCTAACTGCTACGCCTGCTCACACATGCCCAAATCATCCCAGTTCTCCGGCTTGTGGCCTTATAATATGACCCACAACCGAACAACCTGCCTCATGGGATTGAGTACCCATGGATGGATTCTAAGACATAGCATGGAAAAATTCACCTCCAATAAACTTTTGAGCACCATAGAGGACATAACTAAGTTAATGAATGCTCTCAACTTCTCTCTCCCCCTCAACCTCTCATCTGACCACTCTGACTGGGATGGGACGGGATGTCTCCCTGAGGACTATTTGGCTTGGCCACAGACTCCCGTCTCCCTACCTTCTAAATAAAAAAAAANTCTTGCAAAACCACATCAGATCAGCTGGCAGGATGTGGGAAAGAGAACTTAGATTGCCCATACTGCATCAGACAACGCCAACACTGATGAAAAGGGATGATTTTACAGCCCCAGCTCTGATATGTACAGGAAAAGGCAGCCGTTCCAGCTGACTGGAAAACCGGCTCTGCATGACATCCAATGATTAGAAAAAATTTTAGCCCTGTCTGACAGGGACCTGGAGGATTTACAACACCTCCCTGATTCACTGTGGTCTAAAGGCCCTACTGATGTGAGACTGATAACATCTATGTCACCAATTAACATTCTGAAACGACTCACTCAGACTCCTGCAGCATCTGCATGACACAGGAAATAAAGTGAGCAAACATAAACTGCAATGGGTTTCAGAAACTGTTAACTATTTGGGACACACACTCTCAGCTGAAGGAAAACAGCTGCAGAAGTACAGAAAGAACACCATTTCTCAAACCCCTAGACCAGAGACTAAAAACAAATGATGTCTTTTCTGGGATTGTGTGACTTCTGCAGATCTTGGATTCCATCTTATGCAGAAAAAACACAGCCACTGCTTGATCTTATACACTCAAAGCCAATTTCCACGTCTGATAAAGTTGAATTGATTCAAGATGCTTTGGAGTGTTTTAACCAGTTAAAAATATCATTAATAAGCACCACAACATTACTTTGACCTGACAATAAAAAAAAAAAAATCACAAAAACAGAAAAATAGACGATAAAGGCATGAAATGATCATAGAATCAAGACCAACTTAGTTGTTGAGCTCAAAGATAAATATACGAGTCTTAAAATCTTATTCTAAATTTGTAAGACACATGCATAATTTTTTTTGGGTATGACCTTCAGTATGAAGTTGTGTGTGTTTCGACCTCCTGACCTTAC
The DNA here is from genome assembly GCA_006937985.1 of Aphyosemion australe. Classification (NCBI taxonomy): domain Eukaryota; kingdom Metazoa; phylum Chordata; class Actinopteri; order Cyprinodontiformes; family Nothobranchiidae; genus Aphyosemion; species Aphyosemion australe. Next base: position 21,163 of record SSNS01001304.1, on the reverse strand, counting down.
GAGAAGGGAGTCTTTGTATGTCATTCTCTTGTCCTGATAGAAACAAAGTACTCCCTCCTCCCTAAAATTGTTGCCATGAGACCAAGGCTGTATTTCCTTCTGGAATGCAAAAGGCTGCAGAAATGTGTACACTGCTGATTTTTAGTGAAAAGCTCAAGACAATTGTATTAAGATACTTAGTGTGGAGTTCAGGATTTATAAACAGGATGTGATATACCACACAGTTCTACATGACATGTAAAATACTGCATCCAAAGTGAATGAACAATGACCCCATACACTTGGCAACAAACTCATCCTGCCTAAATCATTTTTTAAAGATGCAGCCATTTTGACATATGGCATGTGATATACCAAATGTCAAACAGGGGGGAATGTAGGATATAATTAACAAATTCTTTACTACTTTTGGATTACAAATACTTTACTACCTTTAGATTAAATTCCTATTTAAAATATTTTGTAGAGCATGTGAAACATGTGTGAGACAACTCACAAGGAAACATGAAACATGAGACCAAAACGAGGACAATTCCCAACACCAAATTATCCTTTTCAAACATTACACATGGACTTCATTGAACTAAGCCAAAGCGGTCCCTATAAGTACTGCCTGGTACTTATAGATTCTTTCTCTAAATGGGTTGAAAAAATATCCAGCAAAACATGTGATGCATTAACAGTAGCAAAAGCCATTTGTAAAACCATAGTACCAAACTATGGCATTCCTGAAACCATTTACTGTGACAATGGCACACACTTTGTTAATGACATCATAACAAAGATGGCTGAAAACCTACAAATAAACCTAAAAATAAATAAATAAATAAAAAATAATCACTGCTCTTATCACCCTCAATCAGCAGGATTAGTGGAACGTACAAATGGAACAATTAAGCTAAGACTCAGAAAAACCATGGAAGACACATCTAGGACTTGGCCTGAGTGTTTAGACTTAGTAAAAATGTACATGAGAATTACACCTACAACAACAGGCCTGACACCATATGAAATTATCTATGGGAGACCTTTCAGACTACCAGTTTTCTCACCAGATTTAGAAAAATCTGATGAAGAATGCACTCTAGCAGACTACATGAGGAAAATGCTCAGCACACAGGACATGAATAAACAACTTTCACTGCCTGCTGCTTCTCTTTCTTCGCAGGAACAAGAGTTGGTGAAACCAGGAAACTGGGTGTTCATCAAAGTCATTAAACGCAAGACCTGGTCACTCTGAAATGGGAGGAACCGTTTCAGGTGCTTCTGACAACACCCAAGTGAAAATCGCTGAGAGAAAAACGTGGATCAACGTCAGTCACTGCAAGCTTCAGCGCGTCCTAGATGACTAACAACTAGGTGAGAGGTAAAGTCTGACTTCAAAGGGGGAGTAGCCTTATAGTGGCCTCTCCGTCTCAACGTCAGTGAAGACCCCAGAGGCCTCTTGCCTAATTTAGTGTTGGTCATCCAAGGAGCTCTGTTAGCCTAGCCGCAAAAATGGAGCCAAACAGGAAGTGTTGGCTCGCTAGCGGTGTTGTGATGATGGTAGGAATTATAACCATGGTCATCCTTTTACTAGTCTATGAAAAGGAAGTCAACGACCTCCATGGACGAAAATAGACGCTCGACTACATCAGCATTTCACGTAGATTTTCCACATGAATTTTCCACAAACAGCTGGTGGAAGTTTATGAACTTTACTGCTAAGCTGCACAATATGTCTAACTGCTACGCCTGCTCACACATGCCCAAATCATCCCAGTTCTCCGGCTTGTGGCCTTATAATATGACCCACAACCGAACAACCTGCCTCATGGGATTGAGTACCCATGGATGGATTCTAAGACATAGCATGGAAAAATTCACCTCCAATAAACTTTTGAGCACCATAGAGGACATAACTAAGTTAATGAATGCTCTCAACTTCTCTCTCCCCCTCAACCTCTCATCTGACCACTCTGACTGGGATGGGACGGGATGTCTCCCTGAGGACTATTTGGCTTGGCCA
>SSNS01001303.1:0-27776 GCA_006937985.1 Aphyosemion australe | reverse complement strand
TGTCACTAGGCAGTGGATAAGAATCCCATATGTACCCACAGCAAACCCATTATGATTAAAAACGCTCAAACATGTGTCCTGTATCAGAGCTACATGTGTGAAGTTTACAGAGAAAAAAACCGCAACAAAATCGGGTCAGTATTCAAGGAGTTATGGTTGATTTAACATGCTGACACTTCAATGTCTCTGCAAAGGGAGGGGGGGCGCGACCGATCCAAGATGGTGGCGCCACCGCTCGTCAGCGCCCATAAGCAATAGCGGTCGCGTGGGGATATCAATGTCTATGGTTGGACAGAGGCGATGTTTCACACGAGCGCGCAGCAGTAGATACACGAGCAGGAGTAAATACACAAGCGAGCAGAATGAGAGCTGCAATCGGCTGCAATTCATGTGCATGTGTTGTGTTTTGTGCCTGCATTTGTGGAGCCGCTCCCATGGTCACTGAATTGTGAGCATGAGACGTTCAATGCACCCGTGGATAGTAATATACGCTCGCGGTGAATAACAATACTGACTGCCAATGCGCGCGTGGAGTTTAAAACACGCCCGTGGATCACTTTTGTGTGCGCGTGATGACTTTAGTCGGGTATTTGACGCCATACTCCTCCACCTCCCTCACCCATGGTGTCCCACAAGGGTCTGTGCTGGGGGGGAGGGGGTTGGGGTTGTCATATAGATATACACTTACAAGTAAAGAAAATTGTAATTATTTATTTGACAAAATAATTTTAAAACATAACCTATACAACAGCAGATATAGGTTTCATACATTGACAGAGAACTGGGGATACTCTTCCCCTACCATGACAAAATCCATAACAACAACTAAACTCCACTGTTGTTTTTGGCAGCCATCTTCATTTTAGTCTTGGTCAAACAATAATCCCCAGACTGGTATAAATGTTTTTACTTTATTGATAATCACTATACTGTAGATAATTTATTGATGCCCTGTTTACACTAAGTTGTAAATGAGACCCATATAGCATATATATTGATTGTTTCACCTCCTTTGATCAGTGCATCATTCAGTAGATTTTCACAAAAGAAATTTATGATTTTCTTTCCTCAACAGAATGGACAGGGAGCACACAGTCTATTCTACACATTATTTAAATAGAAATACAAGAAAATAGTTTTATTTATTTATTTATTAGCCTATTTGAGTTATCAGACCTCCAACTTGGTGTCGTTAAATGTATATTTTGGCCAAGTCCACATTTTTAAATGCAACAATGTTTTTCCACAGACCTGCAGTGTTGTGAGTTTCATGAGCCCACAGAGTTTGTATAAATAACTTAGTTCTGCTCTTGAGTATCAACAGTGATGCTCATAAACATTTAGATGGGCTTAAACTATTTTGCTGTTGGTTTAAAAAGCAGGAATGTGATCCGAAAAAGAGAGTGAATAACTGCCTTTTTAAAATCAGTTGGCACAAAGCCAGAAGCCAAACTGCTATTGATTATGTGTAGAATTAGTGATGCGACTGCTAAAAAAGTTTCCTTAACCCAGTGGTTCTCAATTACTTTTGGTGAAGCCCCCCCAGGATACATAGATTTTTTTTGCGCCCCCCTCCCCCCTTCCCCGCAGGGCAATGTGCGAGCGGGGTGGGTGGGGGTTGTACACTTTGCATTGGCCCCCAAAATGCCTAGAAACGGCCCTGGGTGTGGGACAGATTTTTGAAGATAATTTGAATTGTATCAAATAAATAAATATTACATGCTTATTTATTGCTTTATAAAGTTAAACGTGTAGTGGGATAATTCTGCATGCATTTACCTTTTCAAGTACTTTGTTTTATTTTTTATGCAACCATTTTCCTGTCCTGTCTGTATTTTAGCTGCATCTCCTCTCAATCCTCCAGAAAAACTGCTGCCTGCCTTCTTCATTTTTCACCATAAGCGCAGATCAAAGAGATCTGTGAAAAATAGCAGAGTGCGCTGCGCTCGCTGTCGCGCCAGTTGGCCAGTGAGGTAAAGCCGCCGAAGCACGGGTGATGGACCGCAGCAGCGGAGCGTCAGACACAAATAAAAGACAGAAAGTTCTTGTATTTTTAATTCCAGAACTTGACAGGATGTCCAGACAGACCTCTGAATCCCTCTGTCAGCGCGTCTCTTCAGCGCTCCTCCTCATGACATTTGCGCACAGGCAGGTGACCAGTTCACGCGGAGCACAATGTGCGTTCGGGCGGCAGCAGGTGAAACGTTAATTTAAGTGAAATCGTTAAATTGTGTTGTTTATATGTTACTGGGAACTCTGGTCAGCTTGTGTTGGATAAATATTAATGAAAAAAGAATGGATATTTAACGGTTTTATTGAATATTTATTATTATTTTAAAAATAAGCGAAAATAGATCATGCGGCCTCTGGCTGCCAACAAATTATTCTTATTATTCTCATATAAGAAAGAAAGGAAGTTATGTTCAGAAAAAAACATTTTATTTAAATAAAATAAAACAGTGGTGCAGGGCAGCTCAGGGAAACAAAGATGAGGCATCTTTTAACATGACCATGTTCAATAGGGCTGTTTATACGTCACTCTACCAAACAAAAAATATAAATGAAACAAAAAGTAAGAAAAATCTAAATTTCTCTTCCATGGAACATTTGCACTGCTCCATGAAATAAAATCCATGTTTGGACTTTTTCTTCAGTCCATGCATGTATTGTGGAATCTGTTTTATTCTCCGTTGGGGAAGCTTCAAAGCGGGGTGGGGGGAGGGTTTGGGGGGGGTCAGGTGCGCCCCCCCCCCCCCCCCCCCCCCCCCCCCCCCCCCCCCCCCCGCGTCTCCTCTGCGCCCCCCTTGGGCGCGCCCCACTAAATGAGAACCACTGCACTAGTCTGTCTTTGTTCAGTAAGTTTCAGTAAGTCCTTTGTGGCGCACTACTTTCGGGACACGAAAAAAAAAAGTTGATTCTATTAGTAGCCCGGGCCACTATTAGAGACCAGCCTGTATTTACCCCCGCTGACAGCGAGACAGGCTAATATAGGAGACCTGGCCGGAAATGGAGTACCGGCCAATATTAGAGGATTTACGGTAAGGAATATATTTTAAATTAGCCTTGAGGCTTGTAGTTCTAATCATTTACTACCTCAATAAGCGGCTGAGCGCTGCATGTTCCTGTGGCAGGGAAGCACTGAACAGAGCTGAATGAAGTTGGCTTCCCACCCACGAGTGGTTAGTGTGCTACGTTTGTGCTGGATTTCTGATGTGGGTGGGGGACCAACTTCACTGAGCTGCTGAAGCTGGTCTGCTGAGCAGAATGCGCTGCCACTGGGACTCAGACAGCAGCAGCAGCAGTGGTGGTACTTTTACCTTTTGTGAGACAGGCAGAGGTGGCCCCGGGAGATTTTTGAGAGGGGCGCTGAAATTCGGGACTCTCCCGGAAAAATCGGGAGGGTTGGCAAGTATGGCTAGAGTGTGTCAGCAGTTCCTGCAAGAAGAAGGCATTGATGCTATGGACTGGCCCGCCCGTTCCCCAGACCTGAATCCAACTGAGCACATCTGGGACATCATGTCTCGCTCCATCCACCAACGCCACGCTGCACCACAGACTGTCCAGGAGTTGGTGGATGCTTTAGTCCAGGTCTGGGAGGAGATCCCTCAGGAGACCATCCACCACCTCATCAGGAGCATGCCCAGGTGTTCTAGAGAGACACGTGGAGGCCACACCCACTACTGAGCCTCATTCTGACTTGTTTTAAGGACATTACATCAAAGCTGGATCAGCCTGTAGTGTTTTTACACTTTAGTTTTGAGTGTGACTCCAAATCCAGACCTCCATGGGTGATAAATCTGATTTCCATTGATGATTTTTGTGTGATTTTGTTGTCAGCACATTGGCGTAGGTTTGGTCTTGACATTGGTGGGGACTTATAAATCTACCCCCCCCCCCCCTCTTTCTTTTTAATAATTTTAATAAGATTAGTTTTTTCCTCAATAAGCTGATTTATTGAATCATAGACATGTTTTCTGCCCTCTGGTGGAAGCTAAAGTTGCCAAGTACAAATTGTTTTTAGTTTGTTGTAAAAGTAAATTATTGTTGTATTAATATTAGTCAAAAATGTTTCAAATTTAAAAAACTGTTTTCTGATTATGATTTCATGTGTCAGGCTTTAAAGGACTAAGTGTCTCTCTAGGCTGATAATATCTGTACAAGGCTGCAGATTTCTCTCAGTCTGAATGGAAGTTAGACTCAGAGAGAAAGAGAAGCATGACTAACATGGCTAGTTGTCTTTCTCTCTGAGAGAAAGGTAAATCAGCAGGTAAATCTCTAATGAGCTACAGATGATTTACCTGCTGAGCGCTAAAGCTAGCACTGCCAATAACGTTATGATGATGATGGACTCATTTCATTAGCAAACTTAACTTTAAGTGACTTACACGTTTCTTTGGGGAAAAAATAGCTCCTTATGTCCTCAACCTTATTTTTGCCTCCATCCTCATGTAAACTACTTTTATTTTAATGAATACAGTCAGACAGGATGTGGTGTACAGCGCTTTTATTGTGGTGACCGGAAGTGTGTGGGTGTGTTGTTGGGGAACTTGACCGCTGTCATGTGAAATGACGGTGGCATTAATAAAAGAGCCTCTCTTCATGTGCAGCTTTTATCCAGTTAGCGTCATCCTCTCAGAACCCTCTGTGTCACTCACGTCCCATTACAAACACAGGAGTCTCGCATATGACTGCAACGTTTTCCTTCTAGCTTTGGCGCTGCTAACCGTATACATGTGTGCTGCTAACGACCGGCGACGGCGTAGTTTGTCTCACGTGAGTCTCCCGTGACAGCCAATCACACTGTCCATATGCGGTACGGCGGTAGGACTCAAGGAGAGAACGTCATTTAACCCTTTCTGCACCTCTAGGGTAACGAGACATTGAATGGCTTGTTGTTTTTTAGCAGAGGCGGTCAAATTATTGGTGGGGACTATTTGGTCGTTGTTGGATATTGGTGGGGACACGTCACCACCGACCATGCCAGATCTACGCCCTTGTGTCAGCACATTCAACTATGTAAAGAACAAAGTATTTAATAAGAATATTTCATTCAGATCTAGGATGTCTTATTTTTGTGTTCCCTTTATTTTATTGAGCAGTGTAATATTGAAGAAAAAGAACTCACTTCATAGTAACTCTGGACAGCATTGATAAAAGCCTCATCAGCAACAATCTGAGTTTCTCCATTGAGAAATGCCTGGAAACGATCTTTGACCATCTGCAGCTGCAGCTTACTTATCTGAGGAAGACAGGAAACAGAGAAGATGTTAATAATATAACAACTTAATAACTAAACATCAGCTTAATGTCAACATGAAGAATATAGCTGTAAGTGGAGGGTGTTTATTTACTGAAACTCATACAGCCCTGAAAGTTCTCACTTGGATTTAAAAATGTACATGAATTACTTTCTACATAAACTCAAGCACTTGGGAGTAGTCCGATTTTAAAGTTTACCATTTTATAATCACAGTTAGAAAAAAATGTAAAACTTTACATTTCTCATTATGCTACACATAACTCCTAACAGCACTCTGAACAAATATTTACTGTCTGTTTTTAATTCTACTAAAGATAATCTTTTTACATGAGATAAGCGATCACTCACTGTCTGTATGTGTGTGTGTGTGTGCGTGTGTGTGCGCGTGTGTGTGTGTGTGTGTGTGTGCGTGTGCGTGTGCGTGTGTGCGCGTGTGCCAGACTGGAGCGCAGCGGCTGCAGAGATGGTTTTGTGTAGGGAGGGGCGGGCGCTCTCTGTGACTGGCCAATCACAGAGCGTGAAGACAGTCAGTTACCCAATGAGGGTTTTCCTTCAACACGAGCACAGATATTGAGGGGTTTAATTCGTTTTAAGTACATTTTTGTCAAAAATGCTTTATCCCTAATGATGGCAATAATAACCTCCCTTATTTATTTTACACACAGGGACACTTCAATAATTGTGACCATTTAAGTGTAAAACAACTGTACTGTGTGGGATGGTCACCAATCCTTTCACAAACACTTAAAGAAACTAGATAAATTGCATTTCTTGCAGAAATGCTGTTTGAATGCTGATTAATGAAAATGATACTAGAAGCTGCTTAAGAACTGCAGTGAAGCTGAAATTAATTTGCATTGGTTCAAAGACAAAATATCAAAAATTTAAGCCAGACTTGTATCCGACATGTGAACGATGCAAAAGAATCACCCGCTACACTTCTTCACATGTTCTGGATGTGCCCAAAATTACAGAGATATTGGGGTTCAATTTTTGTTGCACTCTCCAGGATTTGTGGATCACTGTGCACCCAGACCCTTAGACCACTTTGTTTGGAGTAGTCGCAGTAGATGCTTCTTTCAACAATTACATATGGTTGCCTTTTGCTGCCTGCTGGCTAAAAGACTTATTCTTTCCAGTGGAAAGACTCAACCGCCAACATACAGCCACTGGGTTGCAGAGACAATGTCTCGTGTCCACCTGGAGAAAATCAGGAACACTTTAAGGGGCTTTAAGGTACCTACGATGTGACCTCGACTGTTACCAACCTAGCAGTTAAAGTGGACATGGCCTTAAAGGCAGGGTCCGTAAGATGGCGTTGTCAGGGCGAGGAGGAGGAGATTTTAAAGTTCGAAAGGCAGTTGCTCACTCCCCCGCCCTTCCCGAAAGAGCCGAAAGCCACACCTCCTAACGTGCACCAGTCAACAGAGAGCTGGTGATGTGACTTAGTGGAGCAGCCCGGTGGGGTAGAGTTTTGGGGGCGATACACCTGCCATAGTTCTTTATGTAGTCTGTGATTCCTTGGACCATCTTGGGCCAGAAAAATCGGTCTTTTATTAGCTCAATGGTGCGGTCGATCCCCAGATGTCCAGACTCATCATGAAGTGCTGTGAGTACTCGTGGCCTGAACTGCTTTGGGAGGACAAGTTGTAATGTCTGAAGGCCTGTGGGTCTCAGGACCTGTCTCTGCAACAGTCCATTTTTTATTAAGAGTTTTGGACTCTCTTGTTGTAGGAGCACAAGATCTGGGTGACTGTTTGAGGGCCACGCACCATCCTGCACTGCTTTCTTGTCGACCGAGATTACAGGATCTAAGTCTTGTGCTTTGGCTAGGTCCACATTACTTAGTCTTTCCATGGGACTTAACTGTAGGTGAGTGAAACAAGTGTACACCTCAGGAACAGCACTTGGTGGGGCCCCTAAATGATCAATACTTCTTTCTTGGCAACAGAGGGGATTAGAGCCACTCCATGGTTGGCAAAGAGCTTTAACTCCGGAGGGGGATATTTTTTTCCACCCACTGTCATCCATGGCATTTCGGGACAACCAATTGGCATCCACATTTTCTTTGCCTGGCTTATATTGGATGTCGAAGTCATAAGTGGTGAGGGCTGCCAACCACCTATGACCAGTAGCGTTCAACTTGGCGTGGAAAGTACGTAAGTGAGAGGGTTATTGTCCGTTCTTACGGTAAAACGAATCCCATAAAGGTAATCGTGAAACTTATCAACAATCGCCCATTTCAATGCCAAGAACTCCAATTGGTGGACAGGGTAGTTCTTCTCTGACTGGCTCAACTTGCAACTGGCGAAAGCAACAGGACGTAGACCATCTGAGTATTCTTGGTTAAGGACTGCTCCAAGTCCGTCAAGACTGGCATCAACGTGGAGGACATAGTTTTTTGTGGGGTCTGCAAAAGCCAGGACTGGAGCATGAGTGAGACAATGAGTTATTTTGTGGAATGCCTCAGTGCAATCAGTTGTCCAGCGGGCTCCGAATGGATCAGCCGGCCGATAGTAAGGTATATCTGGATCTCTGCAATATTTTTTGTTTTTTTGTGTTGGCGGGTACCCCTTCGTGAGGTCAGTGAGAGGGCGAACTATGGCAGAGTAGTTGGCGATGAACTTGCGGTAATAACCGCAGAACCCCAGGAAGGACTGCAGTGATTTTAGGTTTGATGGGGGCTCCCATTGGGCTATAGCCTCAATCTTTTCAGGGTCTGTTGCAACACCAGCTGCAGACACAATGTGGCCGACGTAACTTGGGGCTGGCAAAATTGACACTTGTCATTCGACAGTTTTAAACCTTGCTCGGCCAGGCGATCAAGCACATTGAGAAGGCGCTCTTCGTGCTCTTCTAGTGTACGACCAAAAACAATGAGGTCATCGAGGTAGAGGAGGCACTGGAGGAGATTCATGTCACCCACTGCTTTCTCCATTAATCACTGGAACGTCGCTGGAGCACCAGTGATCCCCTGGGGCATGCGTTCAAATTGATAGAAACCCAATGGGCAAATGAACGCCGTTTTTTCTTTATCCTCGTCAGCCATCTGAATTTGGTAATAGCCGCTGCGAAGGTCAAGCACAGAAAACCAGCGACTTCCAGTGAGGCAGGCCAAGGCATCGTCTATTCTCGGGAGTGTGTATTGGTCGGGTATTGTTCTGGCATTAAGGGTGCGGTAATCAATGCACATCCTGACTTTGCCATTTTTTTTTTCTTGCAATTACAATGGGCTGAAAGACTTCCGACGTTTGGAAAGTTTACATCGAAAAATCGCACGTCTAAGAAACCACCTCCAATTCAGCTTGAGATGCAAAGACGAGAATATCACACCAACGAGCCTGCAGTTAAAAACGCCGATACGAACAAAGACAGCGAAGAAAATAACGGAAAGAGCACAGAGGTTACTACTGAAAGAAAGAATAAGAAACATTGCATCAAAACAGAAGCAACTGGAACAAGAACTAAAAAAAGGATACATGGACTTCAACATTAACCACAAACTGGACGACGGAAGGATTAGTAAAAGGACACATGATGGAACAACAGGAGAAGGAATTTCAGAAAGTTAAAGATAGACACATAAAGAAGTTAAAGCTCACAGAAAGAAAAAAGAAAAAGGAGGAACAAGATGGGAACACAAATACTACATGGGTATGTAATCTCTCACAACATCAACTGACCAAAGCGGAAGAAAGCATATTAAAGAAAGGACTAAATTTTGCAATAACACCAAAACGTATACCTTACGAAGAATTTATAGTAGCTACAGAAATAGCATGTCAACAAATTACAGAGGAAGGAAAGAAAGCAGAACTCAGGAACAGTGTAGTCGGGATATTAAAGAGCAGCAAAATAAAACACAGTAATGTCACCAAAGAAGAAAGAAGGGCCATAACCACTTTAGCAAAAAACGAAAACATTACAATTGTACCAGCAGACAAAGGAAGGACAACAGTAATAATGGATAAGGAAAAGTACAAAGAACAGATGGAGCACATGTTAGAAGACAAAGACACTTACAAGACCCTCTCAAGAGAATGCATTTCGCAGATTACGAGTCTTCTCTGGCGTGACTCCTACCCCTGCTGGGGAAGAGACACTAGACAACTGGCTGGAGCAGGCACAGCTAATGCTTGATGAATGTGATTGTTCCACCAAAGAAAAGAGGAAGCGGATTGTTGAAAGTTTAAAGGGGCTGGCACTTGAGATAATACAAGCCATACGTAACAACGACCCGGAAACACCCCCTCAAGATTTGCTAAAAGCAATTGCCAATGTATTTGGTACATCAGAGTCTGGCGAAGATCTATATTTTGCATTTCGATCAATGCAACAAAAGACAAATGAAAGACTGTCGGACTTTGTCAGAAGGATGGAGAAAGTTCCCACCAAAGCTGTTCAAAAAGGAGGTCTTTCACAGGCACAAAGAGACCGTGCACGGGCGGAGCACTTGTTGAGGGGAGCCATAGAGTCGGACATTATGCTGCTGCAGTTACGCCTCAAAGAGAGACTCAACAATCCCCTATCGTTCCTGACTCTACTCAGTGAGATTCGTGCTGAAGAGGATAAAAAATTGTTGAGACAACATACTACAAATGTGCGACAAGTCAGTGCAGCCGAGGTAACGACAACCAAGTCTTCTGAAATAGACACCCTCAAAACACAGATTCGGGAACTTCAGAGTCAAGTTCAGCAGTTAACAGTAAAAGGTCAAACTACTCATCACCAAACACGAGGGGCACCACCAATCAGCCCCGCCCGTCCCGATCCTGAAATGCAGGTGTTAAAAGAACAAGTGCTTAGCCTACAATACCAGCTTAAACAAAGAGACTCACCCGCTCCCATACCTCCAGGGAGAGACAACCAAATCTTTCGGCACAAAGCAAATAAAAGCAAAGAACCCCCTCAGTTTACTAAAGAGGGCTCAGTGGTGTTCTGCTACCGTTGTGGTGAAGATGGCCACATTGCCACCAAATGCACCAGTCCTGAGAACTCCTCCAAAGTTATTCGAAAATTAATCCAGTCTATGCAAAAGCTTCAACACCGTGAAAAGGAAGCCACCACTAATTCCTCCAATCCAGACAGAAAAGATGGCCAAGTCACTCTTAGCCAAGTTGGTCCCCCCAAGTCCAGTCAAGTTCCTACAGACCTAGTGGGGGCGCCTACTATTGGCCAGATAATCCTTGAAGGCAAGCCATGTGATGCTCTCATGGACAGTGGCTCCACCGTCTCCTTAGTATTTGAAGGATGGTACTCCAAACATCTGTCCCATTTGCCATTACACCCCAACTCCAGTTTAGACCTGTGGGGCCTTGGCCAGAACAGTTACCCCTACAAGGGTTTCATTGCTGCCCAAATACAGTTTCCAGGGGACGAATCACACAGTGGGCCCCGGACAATTTTGGCGTTAGTCTGTCCAGAGCCAAATGGTCCTGAGCAGCAGCCTGTTATAATTGGCACTAATGCTCGTACCTTCCATCACAAGCCACAGCTAACAGGGGCATCCAGGAGTAACCGGATGGCGCACACTATGAGAGTGTTCACACAGTCCGCCCCAAAGTCTGTTTTCAGCCCCAACGACGCAGTAGCTCAAGTTAAGTGGAGTGGGCCCGGTCCACTTGCTATACCCCCGGGTGCCGAAGTGGCCGCTGTGTGTAAAGTATCCTGTTCTGAGTCCCTGGAGGCCAGCATACTAATGATTGAGACACCCCCTACTGGAGCTCTTCCAGCTGGAGTACTAATGCCCCCCTCTGTTCTTTTGTCCATTGACATGGATACTGAAAGATTCTCAGTGCTTTTAAAGGCTCAATGTTGGCGCTAGAAAGGTGATACCTGAGGACCCCCTCTGCTTAATTCAGGTCTTTCCTGTTTGACATAGATAGGGTGACCAGATCCCAACTCGCCAAATGTGGGACAGAGACTATTCAATGTGGGACAACGTAAAATTCGAATGCAATGAGATAAAGTTAAATTTTTTTTTAAAAAGTCTGTTCTCCAACATCACTGTTAAATAATAGGGATGCACCGATACCACTTTTTTGGAAAATGAGTACGAGTACTTGCATTTCAGTACTCACCGATTCCGATACCGAGTACTTAATAAAAACATGATTTTAATTTACAGATAACAGCTTTAGTTGTATACTTTAACAAAAAAACAAGGCACTCATTTGGAATTAAGAACATTTATTTAAAATGAAAACTTCTCCCTGCTCTGAGCTGCAGCTGGGGCCTTGGGGGCGGGCACTCGGCGCCTGTGATTAACCCCTTACACACCGCTCAAACAGACATTTCTCAGACCGTGGTATCGGTCCCCGGTATCGAAGGACTTTTAACGAGTATGAGTACTTTAGAAAATGTGGTATCGAGGCCGATACCCGATACCGATATCGGTGCATCTCTATTAAATAATATACATAAGATTACTATAATAATTATTATCATCATATATGTCATGTATATTCTATTTGAATTCAACTTGAACAAGCAAACAGCAAAAGCTTTTTTCTTTGTATTTCACAATTCCTCTCCTGAATAACTTTAGCTAAATTGATTTTAAACCCATTAATTCATTTTAAAAATATAGACAGGCCCACAATAAAAAATGTAGGACTAAGCAGCTTTTCAGAGTTTTCATTGAATATTTTCCTCAACAGCATGACTGTAAAAGTACCAGTAACACTTTTTTATATCTGTTTGTTTTTAATTAATTTTCCAATAAAACCAACATATATCCATACTTTTTGCTATTTATTTCTTCTTAGTTCAGAAACAAAATTGTGTTTTTTCAAAAATGACAACAAATCTTTTTTAGTAAATATTTATGGGAGAAAAAAACATTACTAACTTTAATCTAATTTACTAAGAAATCACAGTGTAGCCATAGAAACACTACTTGATATATGTGGTGTGTGTGTGTGTGTGTGTGTGTGTGTGTGGGTGTGTGTGTGTGTGTGTGTGTGTGTGTGTGTGTGTGTAGGGTGTGCCTGCTCTGTCTTCTCAACCCCCAGTGAGCCGTAGCGGATGGCTGCTCATACTGAGCCAGGATCCTCTGGAGGTTTCTTCCTGTTAAAAGGGAGTTTTCCTTCCCACTGTCGCTAAATGCTTGCTTAGTATGAGGATTGTACCAACACAATGACACTAGTCAGTGTCTTGATGCAATCTGCTGGGTCCCTTATATAGGAAACTTTTTTACTGATTGGCTTAATGAACTGAACTGTATTGAAATGTTTACTTTGTGAAGAGCCTTGAGACGACTCTTGTCGTGATTTGGCGCTATATAAATAAACTGAATTGAATTGAATTGAATCTGAAGATATTCAGATCTAATAGAGTTTCTTAGAATTACATTTATCCTCCAAATTCTGAGAAAAAGTAATAAAGGCTCCCATTTAATTCTCTCAGTATTTTTTTAATGTACTTTAAGAGTTTAGCTTGTATCTGAAAGAAAAACAACTCCAGCACCGTGTGTGTGTTAGAAACTCATTTGGGACCTGTCTACATGGGAAACCTGCTTCTGACCAGCATTTTTTTGTGACTCTCGGATTCTCAGCTCCGTTTCATATCGCACTCCGCGCCGTGACACAAAAAATGGCTCCTAAAACACAAAGACTCTGACAGAGTCTCTCTGAACACTTTTAACAACAAGTTTATTCTAACAGCATTTTCTCCACCGCGCTCATCCTTCCTTCGTGCTTGCTGACGCTTCTGCTTCGGTGGTTCGGGTGTGCGCGCTCCACGCTCCCTGCCTCCTGGTTCGATTGACAGCAACAGGCAGCTCTCTCCACACAGTTTATGCAAGTTGAAACTCCAAACAGGAGACATGAGAAGCGAAATCTCATGTTGCCATAATAAAGAGGATTTACCAGTGTAGCGAAAGTCAGGAGCAAAGACCACCATCTTCTTTTGATTCTGGTCCAGTCCTGAAGCCCTGATTTTGATCCATTAATACTTCTGGTGTTTAATATGTCTTGTTCACATTCATTATAGTTTGCCTCATCAATATTATTGCATTCATTATACTGTAGTTGAATAAATGTAGAATTGCACTGCACAGCACATTATTTCTGCCATCGATAATCCCCCCCCGGACTTCGGGGCTAAGCCCCGGGTGAATAGAATATCTGGCTCCGCCTCTGGCTTTGGGCTGTTGTCTCTGACCCCCTCCCCCCACGACGCAGTGATTTTCCCATCTCCCGCTCTCACTGCCTCATAATCCCTGTTCCTTTTATCTTTTCGACCGGTTTATGTGAAAACTGCGCTGTCAGGACCAAACCGAACCGAGCTGCAGCTCTGATCTCCCCCTGAGCCAGCGGAGGCTCGGTGCGTGGGGAAGCAACAGTTGGTGTGAGGTGTGTCCGTGGCTCTTACCTTTTGCTGCCTCCGGGCCATGTCGGTAGGCTGTTTGGCGTTAAACGGATACGCGATGCAGCGCATAACGAACACGTACAGCTGGAGTCTCTTCTTCTTCTCCTCCTCCTCTCTCTGCATCTTCTCCAGGTCCTCCTTCTCCTTGTCGCTGCCAACCGACGGGCTGGGGCTGGAAGGTCTGCATCCAGTGCTGCCGCGGCCCCGGGGCTGAAGCCTTCCGCCGCCGCGACCGTCGGCGGTTCGGGCTGGTGTCGGTCGTGCCCCTCCGGTGCTCTTAGGGACCGTCACCTCTTTGCGCTGCGCCTCCACCATCTCATCCCCTTCATCCTCGCTGGAAGACGGATCCAACATGCTGCTGGTTTCGGAGACTGGAGCTGCAGCGAAGCTTCAACAAGTCCAGCAGATGGTTTCGATACGATTCGGCGACAAACACAGAGAAGAGTCCTGATGTTCCCAGAGGGCTGGTGTTCCTCCAGAGGGAGGAGGAGGCGAGGACACTGCGCTCACCCAACTCTATCCGAATTATGAGTCCTGATGTTGTTGAACCAGCTGTTGAAACGCTAACAGTCTGCGACAGACATCAGAGGGTTATCAGGAACCCACAGGAGGGGGAGGGCTCTGAAGAGGAGGCACCGGAAACCGGGAGGAGGCGCCTCAGGGACGGGAGCTGTCCACTGTGCTGAAACCCAACACCTTCTGGACCAGGGGTGGGGAATCCTGGTCCTGGAGGGCCGCTATCCTGCAGGTTTTGTGGTTTATCTGCTCAAACACACTTGATTCAGTGCTTGAGTCACCTGTGCAGCAGCTCATCAAGCTCTGCAGAAGCCTGCTAATCACCTGCTAATTGAAATCAGGTGTGTTGAAGCAGGGTTACAACCAAAACTTGCAGGATACCGGCCCTCCAGGACCAGAGTTCCCCACCCCTGTTCTAGACCATGGAGGATCATCCTAATCTAGGAGCGAGCATCTGATGATCCTGGAGCCAGAGGACGGGTTTCTGACATAGAGAACAGGAAGTGAACCCTATCTGATGTCATTTTAAATGAAATAAAATTGTCCTTCCCTTAAACATTTTAGAAGATTCCTTCAGTGAACTCTGCTGTTTTTATTTCAACGGATCTCACAAAAGTTGTATGTACCAAAGTAGATGTCTCATCATCGTTGGTAGCAGGAGGCCATTCTGCACTTAGCAAGGGAAAATGGTTTGCTGCTAAAAATCATAGCCAGTTGTAGGAGAGCCCTTCTAGCCAATCAGAGCAGGGGCGGAGCCAGCGGGGGGCCTAGGGGGGGTGCACTGGCCACCCCTCCAGAAAGGCTGGCCACCCCTTGTGCCCCCCAAAACGGAGACAATTAAACATCTGTACCATATAAACAATCAAAACACAAAATATAAAACATGATAAACAAAAACATAAAATATATAAACAATAAAAACATAAAATATATAAACAATAAAAACATAAAATATATAAACAATAAAAACATAAAATATAAAACATATAAACAATAAAATCAAATGTAAGATGACATTTTCAAAGTGAAACTCAAAAGTCTGATTGTAAGTGAATGCAGCACAGAACTACAAGCAGTAGTCTCCATCCTCGTTGGCCCAGGAAGGAGTCAGGTGACAATAAACATCCCAGTAAGTAAAATTAAGCTTAAATTAAATAAACTTAGGTGAAATTATCACAGAACATGTAACCCTAAATAACTATTGCTGCCCACCAGCACTAGTGAACTGGGTGCAGCTAGCAAGAGATTTGGTTGCAGGTGAAAACTTCAGTGTCAACATGCCAGCCTGACAGAATTTCATCTTTTGAATATTGTGGAGTTTTTCTGTGGATAGTGAGGTAGTTTGTTATTTTTTTGTTTATTTTCACTTTCAAACATCAAAGCGGCTGCAGCGGCACCAACAATAACCCCCAAACATCCCGTATTTATCTTTCCCACATGCACACGTGCACACACACAAAGACGGACGAGAGTTCTGAACGGGTCCCAAAATTCAACCCGGACTCAAGGGCGGCTCCAGGATTTTTTTACCTGCAGTTGGTTGGGTAGTGTTTGGGGTTGCTGCTCTCCGTCGGTCGGGTGTGTGTGTGTGTGTGTGTGCGTGTGAGTGTGCGTGTGTGTGTGTGTGTGTGTGTGTGTGTGTGTGTGTGTGTGTGTGTGTGTGTGTGTGTGTGTACAGGGACATCCTTGTGTGTGACCGGATTCAAACTCGCAAAATGTGGGACAGAGACAACATGAAATTCCAATTCAATGAAATTAAGTAACAAAAATTAGTAGCAAAAAAACCTGCTATTCTGCGTTTCAGCTCTAACATCACTGTTAAATATACATACAATTATTACTATTTTCATCATATGTTTCATGTCTGTCTGAATTCAACTTGAACAGCAAAAGCTTTCAGACCAGGGGCGTGGCTATGGGTGGGCCTGGGTGGGCCTGGGCCCACCCACTTTTTACCTGGGCCCACCCAATCAAATGGCTCCCTTAAAAAATTATATGTAAATTTATTTCATTTTGGAGTGGTGTCCTTTCAGACCATCATACAATAAATTGAAACAGAACAAAATGTAATTTAATATAAATTT
Source organism: Aphyosemion australe (assembly GCA_006937985.1). Taxonomy (NCBI): domain Eukaryota; kingdom Metazoa; phylum Chordata; class Actinopteri; order Cyprinodontiformes; family Nothobranchiidae; genus Aphyosemion; species Aphyosemion australe. The sequence goes on along the minus strand of SSNS01001303.1, from coordinate 11,546 downwards.
AAATTAATATATATAACTATATCAGAGGTTGCTCTAGACATGTTTTTCTTTGTCATTCTGACAGTTAAAAACTGGTCATGATCAGCTTTTTCCCCGTCACTTTCATTTTTAAATAATAATTAATAAACATTCAATACTATTATATCTTCATTTTATGTCATCATGAATATGTAGAGTGCCCCAGTAAACAATGCAATTGAACAATTCCACTTAAAGTAGGAACATTTAAACCTGTGGCCAGAACGCTCTCTCACCTTCCTTCTGCTCTACCTGAACTGGTCACCTGCTGGTGCGTGATCAGATGTCTCTAGTGGAATCCTGAGAAGGCTAAAGTCATGATGAGGTTCTGAACTTTTACCACAGACTCATGGCTGTTTTATGTTGTTCTGGCCCACCCATTTTTTATTAGGCCTGCCCGAAAATTAGTTTCTGCCTACGCCACTGTTTCAGACTATTTCACAGTTCCTCTAAGCTACCACAGGCTCAGGCTTTTTGGACCTTCTACAGTGGCTCTGAATAGCTTTAGCTAAAATGATTTTAAACCATCAACTCCTTTTTAAAAATGTAAATATAATACAATAAAAAAAAATACAGGTTTTTAACAGCTTTTCAGATTTTTCATTGAATAATTGATCTGATTTTCCACAACAAAGTAGGTAATATTTAGAACCATTTATGTGTATTTTTGTCATGACTCCACCCTGTTCTGCCAATACCTGTCATGTTTTTCTCTGCCTGCCCTCTGTCTGCTAATCAGATCTCATCCAGTTCACCTGAGCGCTGCCTGATTGACTCCAGCCTCACCTGTGCGCTTCCCCATTTAAGAGCAGCTCAGTCTCTGTTTCTCTGCCAGATTATCGACAGCCTTGTGCCAGTAGAGACTCTGTTATTTTCAACCAAGCCTTCTGACCAGTGGCGGCTCGTCCATAGGGGGCGCTAGGGCGCCGCCCCACCAGTCTCACAGGAAGGAGAAGAAGAAGATAGGAATCACAAAATATATTTAAAAAACATAAAAAGTAAACTAAACGATCTATACACACCATATGGACTAAGTGCTGTGTGTAATCTGTGTTTAATAATGTTCTTTTTACTTTTAACACGGCCGAATCGTCGACGTACTTGTCACGTGTCCTCTCGCGGGCGCAGCAATCTTTACCAATGACTTAATATGGGCTAACTGGCGCATGTGCAGTGGTTCCCCAAACCGTCCACAACAAGAAAGAATAGGAGAGCGGTGTCTGGGCGGAAAACCTGGTTTGACAAAAACATGCTTAATATATTCAAAAACTTTTTGAACAACTTTGTTGCCGGAAGTGCTCCTGTGACCGTCAGTTGTGTGACGCTGATGCTTAAGAATCAATGGTAATTTGGCATCCCCTAGTGGTGATATGTGGTTAGCGCCCCACCCAAAAAAAAAGTCACCGGCCGCCACTGCTTCTGACTTTTTGACCACGTTTAAGTCCACGGATTCTGCCTGCCTTGCCCCTCACGGATTATCTCGCTCATCTGTCATCTGGATTCCCGACCTTGGCTCTGCACTCTGACTACTGATCTCTGCTCCTGATACGTATTGCTGACTTCTGCCTGCCGTTTATGACCTTGCCTGTCCCTCACACTGAAATTGGATTTTGGATTCATGAACTTCCGCTTTGATGGTAACTAATTGTCTGTGTCATTTGAGGAGAGGAGATAAATCCACAGACGGAAGAGGAGCTCCTAAAAAAACCGGCACTGCCACAGCCCCGCCCTCTCTCCCTGTCTCCGCAGCGAGGGGTTCCCCTTTTCCCCGCCTCCCCGACAGCATTATCGCTGCAGTTCCTTTATCCCACATATTAATGAAGACCCTTCACTCCTGTGCTTTTGGCAGAATTTCCGGGTCCTCAGGGTTTTCATTACAATTTTAAATTCATTTTCCACTACTATCAACATCCCATTTAAAAATAACCATACTTTTTTTTTGCAAATTTTCTTCTTCATGATTTAAAAACAAAACTATATTTATCCTAAAATGTCAACAAATCTGTAATAGTAAATTTTAGGGACGAGGAAAAAACATTATTTACTTTAATCTCTGAAAAAAGTCAAATCTAATCTTACAATTCTGACATTTTCCTCAAGATTTTGAGACTAAGTCATCAAATTAAATCCTCTCAGCATTTCTGTGATGTTAGCTTGCAACAACACAACCCGGGCGTTATACCGGTCGTGGTGAAGAGAGAGCTGAGCCAAAAGGCGAAGCTCTCAATTTACCGGTCGATCTACGTTCCTACCCTCACCTATGGTCACGAGCTTTGGGTAGTGACTGAAAGAACGAGATCGCGGATACAAGCGGCCGAAATGAGTTTTCTTCGCAGGGTGACTGGGTTCTCCCTTAGAGATAAGGTGAGAAGCTCGGTCATCCGGGAGGGGCTCAGAGTAGACCCGCTGCTCCTCCACATCAAGAGGACCCAGTTGAGGTGGCTCGGGCATCTGGTTAGGATGCCTCCTGGACACCTCCCTGGTGAGATTTTCCAGGCACGTCCAACCGGGAGGAGACCCAAAGGAAGACCCAGGACACGCTGGAGGGTCTATGTCTCTTGGCTGGCCAGGGAACACCTTGGGATTCCCCCAGAGGAGTTGGCCCAAGTGGCTGGGGAGAGGGAAGTCTGGACCTCCCTCCTTAAGCTGCTGCCCCCGCGACCCGACTCCGGATAAGCGGGAGAAAATGGATGGATGGATGGTTTACATCCAACAATCTCTGTCTCCAGGTTATCATGTCTCTCAGCCTCTTTTATAAAACAATGCCGCCAATTTGACTTAACACCGAGGCGGCATCTGGGAGCGTTGGTCTTTCATAAGAGCTCAGATCGTGGTGATAATGTGTGGGCAATCCTGTCCTTTTTATAAAAGCTTATGCAATGGCGGAATAAAGGGGGTATGGGGGTGGTCTGCCCTGCCGCAGACTTCCGCTTACCTGGACATAACTTGCTTTTTATTGCGATCGAAGCCGCGCTTGTTAGGTTTTGTTAACAAGCAGCTCCTAAAGGTGTCTGTCCTCCACAGTCCCCATGAGCTGTCAGGAGATCTGAGCTCCAGCTCTAACAGAGAGAAGCTTTGTTTGAAACGATGACGAGTGATTCTCTTATTTTTCCTCGGTCTTATGTAACTGGCAAACTTATCCAGTACCTTTGTAGGGTCTTCTTTTTCTCCATCTGCCCAGTCCAGATTCTTGTAGATTTCTCTGCCTTGCTTACCAATCTACGTTCCTAGCCAACCTGCTTTCTGCTTAGCAGTTAGCTCCCACAGCGGCCCATCAAAGACCAACGTGGCGTGACTCCTGAATCTGTCGAACTATTGATTTAAGTCGGCAGCATCCCAATCAATCTACGGGTGTTCAAATTGAGGAGCAGCCATTACTTCACTTAAAAGAAAAATCTGTTCTTGACAAACTTTGGATACTATGTAATGTATTTTAGCAGGCAGAGAGAACAAACGACAGCTCAGTGAACGGCTATGACCTTTTAATGCTGTTCGGCAACACACTACAGTGCATGACTGCCCTCTGCTGGAGCGGAGGTGGAGTATACATTACAAAGGGAATAAACAGAACTCAGCACAATACATTACGTTGGGAACCAAGCGGGAACACCTGAATCAAACACGGAAGTGACAAAAAATGCAGTTCCACCCTCATTCACTAGGGGCTGGCACTAGAAGTGAGCAAATCCTCATTGAAGTTAAAAATGCCAACTTCACAGCAGAAATAAACATGTTTACAGCCTGGTTCAAAAAACATTTTAGGTTTAATAGGTCTAGTTTACAGTCATGACGACTCTGAGGGCAGTGAATTTTTTTGTAGCCTAACTCTTTCGTTTAGGTGTAATTAAATGCTTGAAATTATGAATAATTAGATTTGATTGACAGCTGCAAAATGGATGTTTGTCGAGGGTTTTTTTTTTCCAAAACTTTATTTTCATTTATTAAATTACTAAAACCAAAATGAACAGGGGACAGAAGAGTTTCAGTAATGGACCTGCAATCAGAGATCTGCAAATTTGCAGCTTCATCCTTGCGGAGGCAGCGATGCAAGGCGGATGCCCGGCCTCTCCTGTCTCTCGGCTGGGAACAGCTGCTACTCGCAGGCGGCCGCACACTCCCATCTCCCGAGGATGCAGGGACGTGCAGCCACCTGGCTTCTGTCCTCGGCTGTAGCTGTGCTGGTTGCCTGTGGAGCTCTCTGAGGGAGACTACAGAAAGCTCTTTGAGCTGATGATGCTTCACTTTGGAGTCGCTCAACTGCATTTCTCTCGCTAAATGTGACCAAAAAACTCCCACTAGCTTCAGGTTAGCATGTAGATAATATCCCACTGATCTCCCCCGTGATGGAGCGGAGTGAAGCATGGGCTCACGTAAGCAGCGAGGGTGTCCAGCTCCGATTGCAGCGGTCTGAGGCTCTGCTTATATTTTTACAGTCCATATTAGAGCTCCATGGGCGACCAACGCTGCTACAGCCTCGCATGGCGGCCGCGGGTCACTCTCCCGGAGCTCCGTCTTAGCTTCACGGGTTATGTAACACCTGTGCTATTAAGCAGGGGGTAATAAACTGCTGGACCAGATCTAGGTTCTGAAGGAGTGGTGAGTGGCTAAAATGAGAGTCAGAGAGTGTGACCTTTAAATGGAAAAAGCCGGAAATGTAATTCACAAAAGATTAATAACAAAGACAATAAAAAGATAAATGGTTCCTCAGTTATTTGAGGTATGTTTTAGAATTAACCCTTTTGAAATTTAAACTTTTACCCTTTGAGTTAAAGGTCTAATAAAGGTTTAATTCTAAGTTCCTAGTCTAAATTTCAAGTTTTAAGTTATGACCAGTCATCTAATTTTGAGTGTCTGGATTACTTTGGATTGCCCTAATTTATGTTTAAGCTTGAATTAGGCAGTGTTGTACCTGAACGCATTCATTGAACGATAGTTCGTGAACTCGTTTGTTTTTTTGGTGAACGTGAACAGAATTCGCTTGTATTTTGCCTGACAAACGTTAAAGTGAGCGCTCTCATTCTGGCGTGTGTGAACGGGTTTATGAATGGCGTTCTCTCGCCGTTTGAGCTCCAGACCTCAACAGAGCTAAAGCTTTAGCTAAAACTTCCAAAACGTCCGGTGAACCATAGACTTTATATAAAGTAGACCCTGGAAATGCAGCCGCCATAGGGAGTAGCGGTCGGTGTGGCGCCTACTCTTATATGTCTATGCTGTGTGGAGGACGGACGTCATGGTGCGTTCCATTTACCTCGGAAAACATACAACCGCACATAACATTGATTTTAGATGCACCCTTACAAGTTTATCTTGTAAAATAAACACGTTTCCACCACAGCTACTGTTGTTATTATTAAAAAACATTCTCTGACTTAGGGAGGTGTTCCAGTTCATTATTTCTACTTGGAAGTTAGAATTTCCGAGTATGGGATTAACTGGAACGAACCGTGGAAAGCATCAATCTGAAAACACTAGTCACAGATTCGCAGCGGTAATATTTAACTATTCATTTATTTGCTTTTTTTAAAACTAATTAATTTGGAGCTGATTGTTGCTCTTTATAAGTTCTATAACGTTTTCATTATCTTTGGGCAATCAAGTCAGAAAATGTATTCACAAAATTTGAGAAGTGACTTAATTTAAAGATAATTAAACGTTTTGCACTTTGAGGTACATCCTTGTTTCCTATCTCAGCCTGGTTCTTCCCTCAGATTGATTAATAATTAATCTTTTAATGAAAGTCACTCAGTTTTTCTTCATGCTATATATATACACTGCTCACAAAAATTAAAGGAACACTTTTTTTATTGGGCCTGGCATGAAATCAATGAAACCTGTCTGATAATTTTCTGGTTGATTAAGCAGCTGAGGGCATTGTTAATCACTTTCAGCTGTATTGGTGTTCATGGACTTAACGACAGGTGCACTAAAGTGGCAACAATTACAAAACCCTCAAAACAGGACTGGTTTAACATGTGGAGGTCATTTCAAGTTTCTCCCTCTTGATCTTTTTTGGCTGGTTTTCCACTCGTGCTAGTTTTGGCTTGAGTAATTATCTCTACTGGCAGCATGAGGCGATTCCTTAACCCTACAGAAGTTGCACAGGTTGTCCAACTTCTCCAGGATGGCACATCCACACGTGCTGCAGCAAGAAGGTTTAATGTGTCTCCCAGCACAATCTCCAGAACATGGAGGAGATTTCAGGAGACTGACGGTTATTCTCGGAGAGCTGGACAGGGCCGTAGAAGGTCCACAACCCATCAGCAGGACCGATACCTGCTCCTTTGTGCAAGGCGGAACAGGCTGAGCACTGCTCGTGCCCTACAGAATGACCTCCAGAGGGCCACTGGTGTGAATGTCTCTACCCAAACAATCAGGAACAGACTTCATGAAGATGGCCTGAGGGCCCGACGTCCTGTAGTGGGCCCTGTGCTCACTGCCCAGCACCGTAGAGTTCGACTGGCATTTGCTCAAGAACACCAGAATTGGCAAGTCCGCCACTGGCGCCCTGTACTTTTTACAGACAAGAGCACCTGCTGCTTTTTCACCCTGAGCACCTGCGATAGACGTGAAAGAGTCTGGAGAAGACAAGGAGAACGTTATGCTGCCTGCAACGTCATTCAACACGACAGGTTTGGTGGTGGGTCAGTGATGGTCTGGGGAGGCATATCCATGGAGGGACGCACAGACCTCTACTGCCTAGGAAATGGTGCTCTGACTGCCATAAGGTATCCAGATGAAATCCTTGAACCCTTTGTCAGACCCTACGCTGATGCAGTAGGTCCTGGTTTTCTCCTAATGCACAACAATGCCCGGCCTCATGTGGCAAGAGTATGCAGGCAGTACCTGGAGGATGAAGGAATTGAAACAATTGAATGGCCTTCACGATCCCCTGACTTTAACCCAATAGAACATCTGTGGGAAATTATGTTTGGGTCCATTAGGCGGCGCCAGGTTGCTCCTCAGACTGTACAAGAGCTCAGGGATGCCCTCACACAGATCTGGGAGGAAATGCCACAAGACACCATCCGTTGTCTCATTAGGAGCATGCCCCGACATTGTCAAGCATGCACACAAGCTCGTGGGGGCCACACAAGATACTGAAAAGCATTTTGAGTTGCAGAAATGAAGTTTTTGAAATAATGGACTAGCCTGCCACATCTTCATTTCACTCTGATTTTAGGGTGTCTACACAATTGAGCCCTCTGTAGGCTGAAAACTTTTATTTCCATTAAAAGACTTGGCATCCTTTTGTTCCTAAGACATTGCCCTGTCGTTATTTGTATAGATATCCAACTTCATATTGAGATCTGATGTATCTAATGTGTTTCTTTAAAGTGTTCCTTTAATTTTTGTGAGCAGTGTATATCCCAACGTAAAAGCTGAGCTGATCAGACGTTTTTCTGGCATCGTTTTACCCGCAAATGTGTTTAATGGTCGATGCATTCAATCATTTTCTCTCCCTGTGATTGGTTAAGCCAGCTGAAAAAAACTCAACAACAAGCTATTCGATTGGCTCAGGTTTCCACTGACATCTGAACTAGTGATGGTAAACTCGATTCTTTTTACTGAATCGAGTTTGAATGAGTCACTCACCAAAATGAATCGGGTTTTCGAGTCATTTGAGTCACTGAGTCACTGAGTCAGTTGCCCAGAGTGCAAAAAAAAATCTACATTTTCACTCAAACTTAATTTGCTCCTCTTTCTATGTAAATCCTACTGCTAAGATGAGTGATTGAAATAAACTATCCATTTTATACACTGAAATTAATTTTTTAAAATAGTGGTGGAACTGAAATATATTTTTTCTTTAGTCTGCTTATTATCTTTGCAAAAAGAAAAAGGTGTAGACTGAATATGGCGTCAGTCACACTATCAAAGTTCAGCTCAGGTGAAGGAGCGACTCTTCCCCTGTAAAGGCTGAGTTATACTTCTCCGTGAGCTCCGCGGGCTAGAGACGCATACGCGTTGACGGAGGCGTTTAATGTTTCTACTTCTCTGTTGGCTGGGGGATGTTGCAAAGCAACCCCCCGCCTGGACAGCAGAGGGTGTATCACATTTCTGGGGTATCCTGCCACCATTACAGTCATGTATCCGGTCTACGATAGTGTATTTACTAGGGTTGGGCATCTAAAGTATAATGCCGATCCGATATGCATCTCGATACAAAGTATCCGATCCGATATATTCACGATACATTTGTGGCATTTTGCTATGCAATATGATACGATTCACACCCATATCACGATACGATGCGATAATTAAGCACTAGCTAATTACATCAAGTTTATGTGGTGATGTGAAAGAGGATGCAGTGCCATTGAATGAGTTTGATTGTTTATTAACCAAGTAAAACCAAGACCTTTTTACAAACTGGCTTTTCTCAGAGCCTGAGTGTCGGTTTACAGTAGAGGGCCATTTTAGAACACATGGCATTATTTTATCTAAGTGTTTCCAAGATAAACAGAATGTAAAAGTGCAAGATATACTAAAAAAAAATTTGCACTTTCAACAGAAAGGTTTACCGTTGCAAAACAAGAATTGTGATTTAACTTTTCAAATATGAAAATAAGTTTTACAAACTGCCACTGAATATTCAAAACTTAAAGTCATGAACTAGCAGTGTTATGCTGCTTTTAGTTTGAAACATCATTATCACTGTAAATAACAGGCTAATAAAAATAAAAATAAATAAAATTACTTAAAGCAAACAGGAGGACACCTTGTGGCCTTTTAGAATAGTGCACACACTGCACAGTGGTCAGTCACCTTCAGTTAAAGGTTTTTTTTCAGAAATATCAACTGATCAACATGATCAGGGTGAAGCAAGCTACGCTGAGCTGTAACTATGTCTCCAGCTGTGCTGAAAACTCTTTCATCTGGTACGCTTGTTGCTGGGATGGACAGATATCTCTTTGCTAAAGCTGATAGTAGTGGAAGATCTACTTGAAGTCTCCACCACTGCAACACATCCCCATCCAAACCTAAAGTGTCCCTCTCTCTATATTTTAAGATTTCATCCTTAGCTTTCTCCCTGATGGTTTTTGCTGGTGGTCTTGCACTCAGGAAATCTCCAAACATCTGGTCCATGGCGGTCTTTTTCTTCGGAGGGGCATCATCTACAGAAGAGAGCAGAGGAGAGGCTTATTAGTTCTGCTAAAAATATTCCTTTCATTTACAGTCTGAAAATTACTTCACGATATCATCCTCACTACATTTGTGGCATTGTCTCCATTTAAGCCAACCTGTCTTCTTGTCATCTCTGGAAGGGCTTTTGTCGCTTTCTGTTTCAGCTGTCTGGTCCTCTTCACATGTGCCTGTTGCCTGGTCTTCATTAGGCATTGCTGTGTCACTGCCTTCTTCCTTAAAAATGCATAAACATGGAAAATAATGCACATTATTCATATATTATTCGTTTTAACTGCAATAATGACCTTATTTAAAATGTTCTTACCTCTCCATTCATCTGTACCACCTCTGTTGTTATCTTCATGAATACCATATCCTTGGCATCACTGTCATCCAGAAAAGCCAGATCTTTAAAACGCGGGTCAAGTGCTGAGGCACAGTGGAGAGTGCCTTCAAGATATGTATAACGGCCATCAAAGTCCTGCCTGAATCTGTCTTTCATGTGGGAAATAACCTCTAGATCACTCTCATCTGGTTGGAATTGTCTCTGCAGTTTGGCTTGGATTGGAGAGATAATGGAGATGGTGGGATTTTTTTCCTCACTGAGGAGTGTGGTTGCCACTTTCAGAGGTGACATTAATTTGATGATCTCTGGGATCAGTGTCATGTCATCTTCTGTCAAACTTGCCATAGCCTCACGCCTCTTTAGCTTCCTGGACAGCAGGGTGTTCAGCACAGCAGGCTGCTGCTCCCAGAAACGCTCCAACATGTCAAGGGTGCTGTTCCATCTGGTGGAAACGTCATGGATGAGCTTGTGGTTGGGCAGGTGTAACTGCGTCTGTATTTCACGCATAACTTCAGTTGCTTTGGGGCTTTTGTGGAAAAAGGAGACAAGCTTCCTAATTTTCACCACCAGCTCGGAGACACTGTCCACCTTAAAGGCTTTTTGAGATGCCAAGTTCAATGTGTGCGCGATGCATCTCACGTGTGGGTCCATCTTGGCGCCAGCACCAGCCAGGATCATGTTTCTGGCATTATCTGTGACTAACGCGGGGCTCTTCTCTTTGATCTTCCACTCGCGGCAAACATCCTGAAGTAAAAGGGCTAGATTATTCCCTGTGTGAGCCTCGTTGAACACTCTGGTCTGCAGAACGTGGTTTTTAAGAAACCACCCATCATCTATGTAGTGTGCTGTGACCGTTACATATGATGCAGTAGCGCACGATGTCCAGCCGTCCACTGTTACAGCAACTCTTTGGGCTTTGTGCAGACTCCTCTATCTCTCTTCTGACTTTGTCATACAGAGCAGGAATCTGTTTATCGGAGAATAGCTTTCGGTTTGGTATTTTATAACGAGGCTCCAAGACATGGAGGAAGTGTTTAAAACCTTCATTCTCTGTGACACTATAGGGCTGAATATCTTTGCAGATGAACACTGCAATAGCATCTGTTATTGCCGTAGAGCGCGCGGAACTGTTAGCAAGCGGGGCATGGAAAAAACTTTCAATACTTTTCTCACCACTTTTGGAGCTGGTAGCTACAGGTGAGTCAGAGCAGGAGGCAGGGGATGCGGGGGCGCTCGAAGATATTTCCACAACACCGTGGCGCCGCTTCAAGTGAGATATCAGATTAGTTGTACTGCCCGTGTATTTCACAGATGCGCGGCACATTTTACAAATTGCTTCCGTCTTGTCAAGTCGTCCGTATTTCTTGTAAAATCCGTACTGTTGCGACACTTTAGATTTAAAACCCAGTGGGGGATAAATTTTATCGGCGTCCGACATGTTTGTTTTCTCCTCGGGACGAGCCACTACCTGTGGGCGCATCACTAGCTTCATCCGCGCAGCTGGTACGTTGAGTTGTAGTGTACACATCCGCAAGTCCGTTGATTAGGCCTACTTTATGTAGATCGATTAGATTATGTGCCAAAACAGGTTGACAACACTTGTTAATTAATAAAGAAATACATTCTATAGTAAAAGGATAAGCTGTATCTCGGAAAAACCGATGCATCTCCCAAAAACCGATGCATCTCGATTTGCTTCCAAAATTTCATTCATCCTCTGCTGCTCTACCGATGCACTCGCTTCGTGCACGCGCATGCTCGCGTATCTGTACATATCGGGTAATCTTCCCATCCCTAGTAGACACCCTAAAATCAGAGTGAAATGAAGATGTGGCAGGCTAGTCCATTATTTCAAAAACTTAATTTCTGCAACTCAAAATGCTTTTCAGTATCTTGTGTGGCCCCCACGAGCTTGTGTGCATGCTTGACAACGTCAGGGCATGCTCCTAATGAGACAACGGATGGTGTCTTGTGGCATTTCCTCCCAGATCTGTGTGAGGGCATCCCTGAGCTCTTGTACAGTCTGAGGAGCAACCTGGCGCCGCCTAATGGACCA
>SSNS01001302.1:0-12142 GCA_006937985.1 Aphyosemion australe | reverse complement strand
TTAGTGTATGTATATTTTACAGAAAGAGATGACACTTGTCATATTTACTGTCAGTGTTGCAACTGATTGGTATGATAGGTATTTCAGACTATCTAATATTTTTCTGCTCATAAACAGAAATGAACCAGTGGGTAGCTAAATTCATTGTGTGTGTGTGTGTGTGTGTGTGTGTGTGTGTGTGTGTGTGTGTGTGTCCTTGCAGAATAAAGTTGATTCAGATTATAAATACATTTTCAAGGAATTTTTAACAAAAGAAAAACTATTTGATCCTGTATTAATATGCAGTTTTGCCACTGTGTTACTTTTACATGTCCCATTTTCACTGACATCTGATTATGGAGCAAAATTGTGTGTGATGAGAAATGATCATGCAAATTTAAATGATTGTTCCTAATTGTTTGGAAAACTGGAAATTTGCCCTAATTTCTGTAAACTGGTGAGCTCACAGTCTGAACGTGCGTAGGTTCAGTCTAACAGCTGATACGAGATGGGTGTAAAACACCTATCATCAACACCAGAAGAAGACGTCAGACTGGATCTGAATCAGAACAAATGAAAAAGTAAACAAGCTCAATCGCTCTCATTCTGCTAATCCTTTCTCTTCCTTTTAGAACAGTTTTATATTAATAACTTGTTTTGTCACGTGTTTGTTAAAAACCCTGCCTTTCAGTTGGTTTGAATGTTGATCTTCCTTTCATTTCCTCCCCCTCCCTCTGGTTTCTATTTACTGCTGAAGTAAAGCTGGTTTTATAGCAGAGAATGGTCTGTGTTATTATCAGCAGCAGCAGCGCTGACTAATGTCCCTCACCACAAGCATTGTAATGCAAAAATCAATTCAAGGCTTTAATTATTAAATGAGTATTGGTGTGCAGTTTGTATTAGTGCCGGAGACTAATAAATAATTAAAGTTATTCAGTTGAACACGTTGTGTGTGTGCGTGTGTGTGTGAGTGTGTAAGAGATGAAGAGAGCAAATATATAACACAGCTTTTTTTCCTACAAGCAGAAAGTGTTTTATTTGCCATGAAAGACTTGTGTAAAATAAAGTGTAAGTGCTACTGGTGGTAGAATAAATCTGCAGAATAAAGGATCCTTTCATGCCAATGACACGTACGACAAGGTTGTTTCTTCCAACTTCAATAATTAGAGTTATAAGCTACAGGTGCTTCATGCTCACGCATTTTCTGACAGTAAAATCAAACACCACCTTTAACAAAATAACCAACTTTGTTCTTCCAGCTTTTTCCAAAGCTTTCTGGTCACCACCAGATGTGCAGGTTTGTTAGCAATATGAGGAAACTATCATGTCCTGTGTCCTTTGTCTCCCAGGCCCTTCCATGTCTCACTCCTTTTTCCTGTTCTGGTCTCTTTATATTCTGTTTATTTCTAGTTCTCAGTCTCCCATGTGTTGTTGTGTTCCATAGTGCCTCAAATTATATTTATCATTCAATTTTCAGATTCAACCCCGATTAGTCAGCCGTCTTAGGTTCATCAGCTCCCTTGTTCTGTTGTTCAGGTTTCTCTCGTCTGTCTTTGTACTCCCTGTGTGTCCTTGACCTTTGACCTCTGCATGTTTCAGTTTTACTCCACCCTCCCTATGTGTATGTCCTCTCCTGGGGGCTCATTCATCAAACGTTCGTAGAAATACTCCTGTATTCTTCCCCACAAATGAAATTTAGAATGTTTGTACGAACGATCAAAATCCTGATTTATGAAACATGCGGTGGCCTCTCGTACGCATGTTCCTCCGTAATCGTCTGATGATAAATCCCACCTGTGTGTACCCAGGTGCTCGTGTCCGTTCACCGTCATTCACATACAGAAACGCCTTCAATTAACCATATTTGGTCACACCACGTCTTCAGCTCATGAGGGGATTCCCTGCGTTCTTCCTGGGAAAAAAACAAAGAAAACATTATTCACCGACATCAAAGTGCTGGCTGCTAAAGTGCAAAAGAACCAAACATGTTGCAGAGGTCGTAAACGCGGTCAGGACAGGGAAGAGGTCTCCGTCTGAAATAAATAAAACATTGAATATGTTATGTTGTCATTTACATTTAAGGAGTCATTTTGTTTGGAGTTAGCTTTATTTGGTAATGTCTGACACTGCAGCTTCTTCTGAGCTGTCATTCAGTCTGGTTACCTTGACAATGCGTGTATGATCAGAGAGCAGAGGAGGTTCTGAAGGGTTCTCGTAGTTGTAAAATAGAATATGGACTGAAATCGGATTTGTGCGGTTTGTCTGTCGCTCCATAAAGGGTCCCAAATCACAGCATAGCTCCAGAAGGACCTCCTTCAGGAATCAGATCAGTGTGCTGCGCTCACAGAAGACCCATTCTCTCCGGAGCGCACGCTGTGCCAAATCCTCCAATAATGAGAATAAACAATCTTTTATATAGTGCATCTCAAGTAAAATCCTGAGGTGCTTCACAAGGACAAAAATAATAATAAAAAAATAATAATGAATAAATTAAAAATGATTAAATTCATCATAAAAATGGGAAGAGTAAAAGTTGTGATTACAAAATAACATGAAATCAGCCATTCTACAATGTCAGATTGCCATCAGTCACAGGTGTTTTAGCACCAATAATGGGACAAAGCTGTTTTTCCACCAAAATAATTATTAATTTGGTGAAATAATTAGTGGATGACTGAGACCTTCGATGTTGCAGTTCCCCTGTTCTGCCACTAGATGCTGTTCGTACGCATGGTCTGAAGTTTCCTTATATTTAGGAAAATTTTCAAGCACAAGTACAAAATGATGAATACCACACAATGCGTAAATTAGTTCCTATACGCACGACATACGCACAGATCTGTGCGTAAGTACGGTTGATAAATGAGGCCACTGGTCTCTTCAATAATTTTAAGCCTGTGACTGGCCGTTCAGCCATTTGGTAAAGCACACTTGAGTCTGTATGTTACTGAAGCATATACGAAACTACAATTTTTTTTACTAACTTTAAGAAAGTTCAGGTGATTAAATAATACTTACATGTTCAGTCTACTGAATACAGCTTTCTGCTACTTCATTGAACTTTAGCTCTTTTTCAGTTAAAAATAAAGAAAATGACAAAAGAAAACACTTCAAACATTCTTAGGCTTTGACATAAGTGAGGACGTTGGAATTCAAAAGTATGCATTACCTGCTATTATTACTATAATATTTTAACATTCTTAACCTATAATGCATCATAACCCCTATTAAAGTTAAAGTCCCAAGTCATCATCACACACTGGTGAAATTACATCTCCGCATTTGACCCATCCCCATGGTGAGGAGCGGTGAGCTGCAGCTGTGGCCGTGCTCGAGAACTATTTGGTGGTTTAACCCCCCAATCCAGCCCCTTAGTGCTGAGTGTCAAGCGAGGAGGCATTGGGTCCCATTTTTATCAAAGTCTTTGGTATGACCCGACCGGGAATCGAACCCTGATCTCCCAGTATTGCCTCAAGTTAATAAAATGTGCCAAAATGCCAAGCAGCAAACCCCAAAGTGGTTGATGTTGAAGCCAAAGAGTTTAGTGGGGTACAAGTAAGCAAATGGTCATCCTGACTTTAAAACTTATTTCCTTCATGAGCAACACTTGCAGGGAAACTCTTCAGGGGAGAAAAAAATGACATTTGACTGAGTTCAGTAGGGTGACCATGTACCACCTCCTTCTCACTGAAATAACACCTCAAGACACTTCTCACAACCTTTTAGTAAGTCAGGCGGATCCTCGAGATGTGGCAAATATGACCGGGTCAGCGGAGGTTTTGGTCTTGGAATTCTGCCGTTTTTGTCTTTTTCACACTGTTGTATCGTGAACTCTGACCGTAATCTTAAAATCCAAGTTTACTGAAAAAATGTTTTTTACTTGTCATTTTTTGAAATATAACCAGTCACTCTTTTAACATGCAGACTGAAAGTGAAAATAGTCTTCTACACCTATTTCCTGCATTAACCTCCAATAAAAACAGACAGGAAATGCTCGGATTAAAAAAACAGTCAGACCTACGTCAAACTGTAAATGACCCACCCATCTTGCCTCGCGACAGGGAAATCTGTTGTTGATTTAACGTTGAGGAGAGAAGCTTTATTTGTGGAGATAAATAAAATAAAATACAAATACAGGCCATAAAACATCAAGGTTGCAGAGCTAACGGAGTCTGTGGTAAAGTTGCTGTTAGCCAATCAGAGCCCAGATGTCTGAATATCATGAATATTAATGCATAAGTCTGTAAATCCTGTAGTTTTCTGACCCCTACTCTACCGGTTAATATCTACTTCCTGAAAAAGGAGCAGCAGAGCTTTCAAAGAACGACTGACCGTTACTCCTCAACCACACTGCAGAACTCCTTCAGGCTTGTGTTATTTGTGGAGATAAAACATCAACGCAAACGGATTCAGTGGTAGAGTTGCATTGCTGTTAGCCACTCAGAGGAGAGATGTCTGAATATCAGGAAATATTCTGCTGTGTTCTGCTCAAATCTGAACAAGCTCATTTCTAGTTCCTGAAACAGGAGCACCAGAGCTTTTTACCCCACAGAGAAAGACTCACAAGGCATTCATAGATACTAGAGACCAGTGCTAATGTATTGAAAAAACGAGTGAAGTTGGTTCCCAATTGTACACGTATGGTAGTAATCAGGTGTTATTGTTGTGTTCATTTAGTTGACGAAATATTTTTTCTTATTTTTGTGACAAAAGATTTTTTGCGAACAAAAACAAAACGTAAATTTGTACTTCTATTAAAGACTAAATTATGACAAATATAAATCAACATTTTTTTTATTTCAATTGGATGACTAAATTGTGACTAAATTTAAGAAGAATTTTAGTCAAAAGACTAAGACAAAAGCTAAATTAAAATTTCTTGTCAAACTGGGTTATTGGCACTGAATTCAACTTTCTAAAATGGTTGACTACTTTTTGATAGCTTTTTAATCTTAAACTCAATTATATTTTGAAAATAGCATTTTGTATTTTCTCAGGTTATAATTTTCAGAAATTAAAATTAGTTCGATGTGAAACATTTCAGTGTGACAAAAAGGGGCAAATACCACGTTGATATAATCACTTTTGATCATAAACTAGAAGTAACATCATTTTCCAGGTTCAAGTAAAGCATCCTACTTTCAAAGCTGCAGTTTTTAAATGGATAACCCCTATCTCTCTTTGTGTGCACAGTATGATGCACATTTCTTTCAACACCTGCATGCACGTGCATATATAAATGTAGAAGTTGTGTGCAGCAGTCTTCATCTTCTTCCCCTTCTCTCATTTTTTTCCCTTGTAAGCCTTTGAAATCCATTAATGTGAATCTTGTCACTCCATGCCTTCGGTCTCAGAAAATCAAGTCAGAAAGTGTTCACAGCAGGAGCGGTTCAGGTGTAAGGCTTTGTAGTTTAAAGTCTTTGATATTTGACAACTCTGACGCCATCTCATACAGGCTACATCAGCGGGAGGGGGAGCAATCAACTAACTGAGTTAAAAGATCTGGTATTAGAGCAATCCATTTTTATTTTCTTATCCAAGGTCAGGTCACAGTGGTAACAGGTCCAGGAGGGAAGCCCAGACACCAGTTTTCCCAGGCCAGAGTGGATGTTGAATCTCATCAGTGAGTTAAGTGGGATGTGTCGGGAGGAAAGCAGCCAGGATGCATCTTAGTCATCATCACCCTTATCAGACTCCTTTTGATAAGGAGTAATTTGAACTCCCCTCAGATGATGGAACTCTTTACCTTATCTCTAAGGCAGACTGGCCACCCTACAGGGAAAGCTAATTTCATAAGATTGTATCCAAGATCTTGTCCATTTAATCATGATGCAAATCTCTTGACAAAAGGTGAAGGTTGTAACATAGATGGACCAGTAAATTGAGAGTTCTGTTATTCAACTCATCTCCTAGCCTAGAAATCTAGACCAACCGTAGCAACAGCAAGAGATTTTGCTCTGCAGGTTGGTCTAGCCAGCAGGTCTATCACTGGCCTGAACAATTTTGTATCTTGCTAATCACAGCGCTTTACGTTTGTTGGGCGAGCTATGCATCAGAACGTATAAAAACTACAAAGATGGCGGTGGCTCAAGAATGGCACTAGTTTGAAATGGCGTTGGCATCAACTTTGGACAATTTAGACTTGGGCTTTTCTTTGACGCATAATTGATTGAGGTACTTTAGTCACTCAATTAAAAAAGGATGTATTTGCTTATTCTTATTTGACAGTGGCATAG
Source organism: Aphyosemion australe (assembly GCA_006937985.1). Lineage (NCBI taxonomy): Eukaryota > Metazoa > Chordata > Actinopteri > Cyprinodontiformes > Nothobranchiidae > Aphyosemion > Aphyosemion australe. Next base: position 5,927 of record SSNS01001302.1, on the reverse strand, counting down.
CTACGAATACATCAAATTGTTTGTTGCTTTGATTGGTCCTAGTGCTGTCCAATTGTGTTTGGAGACAGTTTGAAAGACAACCATAGATTCCGCCCCGTGACTGGGTTTTTTTAATGGGTCGTGTCCGGAATATAAATACGTATATAGGATGGTTTGCCAGGCTACTCGGCTGTCTCTTTACCACTCCAAAGCTGTCATGACTGGACTGGAACTGAACTGAGCAGAGCACAGCGTGAATAGGGATGTGGCGTGATTGTTACGACCCACACGCGGATTGAACTGATGCTGGGTATTTGAACAGACACGCAGTTTAATATAGGAAGTCGCGGCGTACAGCTCGAAGGGAAACAAGCACGTGTGCGGTTCCAGAAATCAAAGAAGCCACTTACTGGTTGAAGAATGTCGGTTCGACTGAAGAGCCGGATGGCTCAATGACTGGACAGCTGGATGCTACAAAAAGGCTCGGTAACTTACATATCACGAACGTGAATGAGGAAACGTGATTCAATGACAGAGCCCTGATTAGTGATTCTCACTTCCTGATATACTCCCGCGCTGATCACTTGGGGCAGACGTCCGGTGCGGGGCATGATGGGAAGTGGAGTCTGTATGTTCGGCTGAGGGGAATGAAGGCTGGAGATGGGGTTAGGAGGCTGGATTAGGACTGGAGGTGGAGGAAAACTGAGGTTATCAGAACAGGGTTGTGACAAAAGTGGCACCCTCATCCCTGGAGACCTATGGCCCTAATTTCTACAAAATTGAAAACATGTAGCCTACAGAATTGAATCATTGGACATTGAAAGTAGTTTCCTGTAAAATGTAAAAGGTTGTGGGTTTTGTTTTTAATGTTTTTATTGAATTTGATCAATATGCATGGAATTTAGGGTATTTCTTGATTGAAGTTTTTTTTTATTAATACAGCATCTCTAATATCTCTTTAGGAGAATAACTGTGATTCATTCATGAAACATGGAATTCTAAAAAAATTAAAAAAATTGAAATAAAAAAGGACAAAAATTAAAACTGAATTCAAAGTACCCCACAGATGAAGAAGTCCCAATCTGATAGTCCAACCCTTATTCCATTCTACAACATATTATGTTGCTTTAAGGCAGTGTTTCTCAAACCTGGTCCTCAGCGCCCCCCTGCCCTTCATGTTTTCCATGTTGCCCTTTCAAACACCAGTGTTTCCCTGCTGCCACACACCTGACACAAATGAGTGAGTGATTAACATGCTTCTGCAGCACTTGATGTCCTCCTGAGGAGGCAATGCAAATATGTAAATCAGGTGTGCTGAAGCAGAGACATGGATAACATGCAGGACTGGGGGGCACTGAGGACCAGGGTTGAGAAACCCTGCTTTAAGGCAACAAACTACATTTTCATACCTTACACTGGCCCTTTAAAAAAAAAGTTTTTTTCCAAATAATGCTACCAGAGACATTCCTGTCCAATAAGATGATGAGTTTAAGCTGGTCATTTGGGATTGGGGACTCCCCTTTCTGCAAGCTGTACCACATGGGTGAGATCACTGTTAAAAGGTAAGATAAAAATCACTTTATTTTGTAAATATATTGAAATATATACATATAAAAATACTTGCTGGTGCAAAGATATGTAAAGAAATATGTTTTTATAGGTTTTTATACATTTTTGAATGTATCTGTACAGTGAAAGTGTTCATTTTCATTTGTTGCCACAAGGCAACACTGTGCCATTAGCCAATTATTTTCAAACAATATAATGCATGAGCATTGGTGTGTCCAGAGATGTGTTTATGTGAATTTATATGGTCATAGTGAATGTTTTTTACCTTACCTTCTGATAATTACAGGACATGGATGTAAAATCATTTTATAGAAGGAATCCTAGGGAATGTGCAGTTAGGGATATTCCCTCAGACAGTAAAGACAGCGAGCTATCAGGGAGTGACAGTGAGGAGGTAGAGGAGTGGATACCTGAATCAGGTTTGAGGCACACTCAGGAGCTCAGGGGTCAGTTTGTAAAGTGTGTGCGTGGTTGTGCGCAAGTCTTCTTGTAGCATTTATTTTCTAAAATTCCCCATTTTCTTTTCAGAACAACACCAGCCAACAGACAGTGACTGTGAGGAAGAGGTCGATTTAGATGAAGGTGATGGTGAAGTGTCTCACCTCCCAAAATGGAGAAAAGTACGCAACTCTTTCACTGCTTACCCAGACTGGCAGGGCCAGCTGCCAGAAGCTAATGACATCTTGTGCCCCCTACAATACTTCAGAAAGTTCTTCTCCAAAGATATTCTTGAAGTTATTGTAGAGGAATCTAATGGTAAATGGCCTGTATTTGTATAGCGCCTTCTTAGGGTTCTACAACCCCCCAAGTCGCTTCACAACACACATTCACACGCTGGTGGGGATGAGCTACAATGTAGCTACAGCTGCTCTGGGGCGCACTGACAGAGGCGGGGCCTGCCGTACACTGGCGCCACCGGTCCCTCCGACCACCACCAGCAGGCAAGGCGGGTTAAGTGTCTTGCCCAAGGACACAACGACAGCAACAGACTGAGTGGGTCGCGAACCTGCGACCTTCCGATTGCAAGGTGGCAACGTAACTCCTCTGCCACCATCGCCCTATCTAATTTGTATGCAATTCAGTGTGACCCCAACAAGCCGCTAAACCTTACCACAAATGAGTTAGAACAGTTCTTTGGCATTGTGGTCTACATGTCCCTTTTTGGCTTGCCAGCAACTCGCATGTTTTGGAACAAAAGCCACCCGAGTGTCCAAAATAGCAGATACAATGACCCTGAACAGATGGGAAGCCATCAATAAGTTCCTCCACATCAACAACAATGAGGGACTGGAGCAAGATGATCCTCTCTACAAAATACATCCTCTGGTCACTCACCTGACATACAAATTGGTCTCCATCCCAATGAGTGAGAAACTCACAGTAGATGAGCAGATGGTTCCATTCAAGGGGAGACACAAGTTGAAACAGTACCTGCCATCAAAACCAAAGAAGTGAGGTTTACACTGGGAGAGTTGACCAACCTCCTGAGCTACCAGATGTTGAAGCTAGTGGAAATGTTGTCCTCCGACTGGCCCAGCCAATACCCAAGGAAGAGAACTACAAACTCTTCTTTGACAACTAGTTCACTAGTGTCCCTCTTGTAATCACATTGGCTGAGCATGGAATTCACTGCCTTGGCACTGTTCGTGGCAACACATTGCCTGGAGTCAACCTGAAAAGTGATCAATCAATCAATCAATCAATCAATCAATCAATCAATCAATCAATCAATCAATCAATCAATCAATCAATCAATCAATCAATCAATCAATCAATCAATCAATCAATCAATCAATCAATCAATCAATCAAATTTTATTTATAATGCACTTTTCATACTTTGAAAGCAGCTCAAAGTGCAGTACAGATTAAAATAACCCCACATAACCATCAGTACCCACCCCTCCCAGCCAACCCCATCCCCCCCTACACACACACACATACACACACATGCGTCAAGAATACAAGACATTGGCGTCTGGCTGAGTTCAGAAAACCATAAATCTGGGAAACGTCATCGGTGGGGCGATCTGGTCTGGACAAGGGCGTTGGAGTCAAATGACGCTACCGGGGCAGAGGGCCCCCCTAGAGGAAACACTGGATGAAAGTAATAAAAATAAATAAAATACAATTAATAATGGTAATCAAATAGAAATAATTAAGAAAGATAAAAAGTTAATGAATAATATTAAATAAATAGTAAAACAACTGTAATGTAAAATATGTTGTAAAACTAAAAAGATGTAGTCAAACTAAAACATGCTAACAAACAATAATAATAGTAATCAATTAAAAGCTAAGCTAAAAAGGTGAGCCTTAAGCCTGCTCTTAAAATACTGAATGTGGCCCTGAGGTCCTCCGGCAGCGCGTTCCAGAGACGAGGGCCATAATACTTGAAAGACGCCTCGCCATGGGTACGTGTCCTGACCTTAGGAATAACGAGGAGGTGGCTGCCGGAGGAGCGCAGAGGTCGCGAGGGTTCATAAGGTAAAAGAAGTTCTGCAAGGTAAGAAGGTCCCAACCCATTGAGACACTTAAAAACCATTAAGAGAATCTTAAAATCAATCCTGAAACATACAGGGAGCCAATGCAGTGATTGTAAGACCGGTGTAATGTGCTCCCGCCTCCTGGTCTTCGTCAGGACACGTGCTGCCGAATTCTGTAGTAGTTGTAAACTTGAGATGCTCTTTTTGGGAAGACCAGAAAGCAGGGCGTTACAATAATCCATTCTACTGGTGATAAAAGCATGCATCAGCGTCTCCAAATTGACCCGAGAGAGAATGGGGCGTACTCTGGCGATGTTCTTTAGATGATAAAAACCTATTTTTGTCACGTTTTTAATGTGAGGGATAAAAGACAGAACCGAATCAAAAATCACGCCCAGGTTCTTCACTTGTTGTGAGGGATTAAAAGACAGTGATTGTAATTTTGGTAAAAGTCTCTCTCTCTGAGCCTCAGGACCGATAACTAAAACTTCAGTTTTGTCCTGATTGAACTGGAGAAAGTTTTCTGCCATCCAGGATTTGATGTCTAAAATGCAATTAAAAAGTGCGTCCATTGGCTGTGTGTCATCAGGAGACACGGAGATGTATAACTGTGTATCATCAGCATAACTGTGAAAGTTCACTCCATGTCTCCTGATGTAAAGGTTAAAAAGCACTGGGCCTAAAATTGAACCCTGGGGCACACCACATGTGATCTCATGGACCCTAGAGGAACAGGTATCTAAACTCACCATAAAAGTCCTGTCAGTGAGATATGAGGTGAACCATCTGTGGACAGCACCAGAGAGGCCGATCTGTTTTAAATGGGTTAAAAAAATAGTGTGGTCTACTGTGTCAAAGGCAGCACTTAGATCCAGCAGAACCAACACTGTCACCCTCTGTGCATCGTAGTTTATCCTAAAATCATTTAAAATCTTCAAAAGGGCCATCTCTGTGCTGTGGTTCACCCTGAAGCCAGACTGAAATTTCTCTAGGACATTATGAGCATTAATAAAATCATTTAATTGAATTAAAACAAGCTTTTCTAAAAGTTTGCTTAAAAATGGTAAATTAGATACCAGTCGATAATTATTTAAATCTCTAAAATCTAAATTGCTCTTTTTCAACAGGGGCCTCACCACCGCCCCTTTAAAGGCGGCAGGAAAGACCCCCGTCTGAAGTGAACAATTCATCACGTTTAAAATCTCATCCCTAAATGGAGCATAAAACTGTTTAAAAAACGGAGTAGGAATTGGATCCAGAACACTTGTGGTTGGCCTCACTGAGGAGAAAACTTTGTCAAGGCTCTCAGCTTCTACCAGGACAAAACTGTCCAGCGTTTCCTCTGGTAAAGACACACTCTCAGATTTATCTAAAACCATGTTACTAGAAGATAAAATGTTATGTCTGATGGTGTCAACTTTCCCCCCGAAGTGGTCTGCAGGGTCCTTATTGCAGTATTGTAGGATTTGAGAAGTTCTGTATATATTTGATGATTTATTGTTAATTTATTTTTTCTCCATTTTCTCTCCGCCACCCTGCAACTCCTCTTTAATCTTCTGATGTTTTCATTCCTCCACAGCGATAAAGTTTTACTGTATATGTGTTTGACTAGGTGGAGCTAGTTTGGCAAGAGCATATTGAAGTCGTTGACAATACAATCACAGGGGGCGGGTTGATAAACAGGCGGGATCTTTCTAAAAGCTTCAAGAAAACCAGCAGCCACTCAGGGGTGAGATGACGTTTCCTCACAGTTCTCATAGAGGGCTCCCGCTGGATAAAACTAGCAATGCTAAAAAACACACAGTAGTGGTCAGAGATGGCTAAGTCAACAACAGAGGACACACTGGTGGACAGGCCATGTGTGATGACCAAGTACATGTTGGCTAAAATCCAT
>SSNS01001301.1:0-18642 GCA_006937985.1 Aphyosemion australe | reverse complement strand
CTCTGCTGTGAACCTCACTGTGTTCTGTAGAGAACGTAACCATTATGTTCTACGGCTTTTACAGCAGGCTGGGCAGCGCTGATCCTCAAGGCTGCTGTCCAGCATGTTTTAGGTGTTTCCCTGTTCCAACACACTTAATTCAATGGTTGTATCACCTGCTTAGTATGTCATCAAGCTATGTAGAAGCATCTCAATAACCTGCTGACTAAAATCAGGTGACTTAAAGCAGGGAAATATCATATAATCAGTTGCCAGACAGTAGGCACAACATACTTATGCTTATTTAAATGAACAGGTCTATATAAGTGACAAATGTATGTGCAAGAGTTTATTTTAAATAAAATAAAATATCTGCAATAATAATTAGTGGTAGTCATTTCAATTAAGCCCACTAGCCCCCATTTTTGGGATCACACCTTCTACAGTAACATTTAACATTCAACTATTTGTTATTACAGGCATTAACAGTGGGTTTAAAGTAAATCCAAGTGAGTAGTTACTGTTTGCTATTTATGAATTATTTTTGCTTCTTTACAGTGTCAAGCTGCTGTGTATTTGTAGGCGTATTTATATGAATATATATTTCATATATTGCTGGCCCTTCAACACAAAAATTATTTAGAAATAAAAAATATTTTGAATTAAATATAGAATTCACATGACTAGTAAGAAGATATTGACCATACACTAATCTTTAAGAAATATTAGCACTTTGAGATTTCAATGAAATGTAAAGTGCATTACAAATAAAATGTATTATTATATACTGTAAAACACACAAGTAAAAAAAAATTTGCTTTATAAAAAAGTTCAGACAAATGTAACAGCCAGCAACAACTTTTATTGGCCTTTTTAATACCTTGCGAATAAAAACATTTGAATATCAACATTATACTACAGCCTCTTCAAAAACTGATGATTCCAGAGCTCTTCTGAGTTTCTCCATGTATATGAGCAGTTTTTCTTTTGCCTCCTTGCTCATGTTTTTTTCCATGCCATAAGACATCAGCTGCTTCTCACTAAAGAGACAAAATGAAATAGCAATTAGTAAAAATGACAATCACACCTAGAGGCTTTCAGAAACAATGTGAAAACAATACTTATAGGCATTAGCACTGTCTATATGTTTGTAGAATACCTCTCAAACTATGTCTTAAATGTTAAATTAAACGTAAAAAATCTTAATAAGTTGTAAAAATGTATGCGCTGTCTATCGAACTATGTCTTAAACGTTAAATTAAACGTTAAAAATCTTTGAAAGTTGTAAAAATGTAAATCAGTATTTACCTGAACCGCCATTTCGCCATTTCCGTCTGGTGTTACATGCATTTGAGTTCCCCATTTCCGTCTGGTGTTGCAACATGGGTTTTGTAGGGGCGTGGTTTGTATACACGCAGGGGGCGTGTTTTGTAGGGGCGTGGTTTGTAGAGGCGTGGTTTGTAGCGGCTGCGAGGCTGCAGCTATAGGGAATTTGGACGGTCTTCGACGCGGCGCTGTGACGTCACTGGTCTTATCGATTTGTCCTCGGAACTCGGAAATCCCGACTTCCGAGTAGGAAAAATCAAATAAAACGCCCCGCAAAGTCGGAACTCCCAGTCGGAAACTCGGACGTTTTTCAGAACTCCGACCTCAAAATCCAAGATGGCAGCGCCCTCGAAAACTGCTGTTTAGGTAGCTCTCAACGAACACATACGACTAATAAACAAAACTTTTAGTTTGTTCTAATTAGAGATGCAAGCGCTACATGTAACTTTTATTTTAAACACACTCTTATATGTGTGTCTTGTAAAATAAACAGACAAATCGAACGCACCAACAGTCCATCATTCGTGTTTGTTTTTTACCTATTTGACCTGATAAAAACGTAAAAAATAAAATAAAATAAAAATAAAAAAGTTAAACTGAATAATTGGAATTCCAACTTCTCCGACTACGGAAACCAGAACGCTGTTAACTCGGGTGTGACGTCATTCCTAGTTCCGAGTTCCGACTTCCGAGGTAAATCGAACGCACCATTAAAATCCAAACTCATGAGCACGCAATCCCTGGATTTGGACACAGCCAAAGTGATTGTGTTACGCAGGAAATTTAAACTCAAGGATCACGACAACTACAATAGAGTGTATGTCTCAGAGGCTGATGGATTACAATCTCAGAACTCCTGTTGGAAAGCATTATTATCTTAGCCTAGTGAACTAGACCAAATTCTTGCTTAATATATTCACATATATAGGATGGCTTGCCAGGCTATTATTATCTGGCTGCGAATGGGCGACTTGTTAAACGTTCTCCAACGGGAGATGCCACTGGGAGCAGGCTACCGGCGTGAGGAGGTCATGCCCAACCTGTAAGTACTGATTTTGTTTTGGTTCACTGGAACGTTAATGGATGGACGCTAGCTAACTGTATGCTTAGAGCACTTATTCTCCTGTCACTGGAACCAGATATTATTTCTTTAAATGAGACTCATTTGTCTAACATTACACCTGAGCTCAGTGGAGTTACCTGTTGGGACATTATTGCACTGCTCACAGACGAGCCGTGAAAGCCTCAGGAGGTGTTGGCATTTTTGTTAAGAACACTATTTTGGACAATTTTTCGGTGCGTGTTGTTGATAAATCACACGATGGAATTCTATGTGTGCGTTTTGAACATGTGGGGACTATGTATTCATTTATTATTATTTCGTGTTACTTGTCCCCTGAAACATCAACTTGGGGCCGCAATGCAGACTCTTTCTTTTCTCATTTATTAACATTAATTTACAAGGATGGTGTCGAATCTATTTATATCTGCGGAGATCTCAACAGTCGTATTGCACAGCTCAAGGATTATTTTGAAGATGATTAATTAATTTCCAGAGTGGTGTTGGATAATGGTTTAAACAAACACAGAGAGACTGTTATTAATTTTCTTAAGGACTCTAGATGTTGTGTTTTAAACGGAAGAATAACTCCTGAAAATGATAACTTGACTTCCATCTCTGTAAGGGGTAGAGCTGTGGTAGACTATATTGTAGCTCCACACATGGACTTAAAAACCTGTGTAGAATTTAAAGTTCTCACTTCTGAGCTGGTAGAAAGAAATGATAATAAAGTGATAAACATGATAGATGATGTATGTAGGTTGCCTGATCACTCTGTACTTTATTTACGTTTTCAACCAGAAAAGTTACTTTCTAGGCCAAACTTAGATATTGAACCTCAGATCAAAAGGGTAGTAAGAGTTCTGCCTGAGGATTTTCTTGCCTCTGCTGCCTGTCATTCATTTTTCTGTAACATAATAGATCAATTAGAAAAAGGACAAAAAACTCAAGAAAATGTAAATGTCTGTTATGATCGCCTTTGTGAAATTTTGAATAATGAATGGACAAATATAGACCTAAATTAAATAGGAAAGGTAATCAAAAGAAATACCACTGTAACAAACAGCCATATTGGAATGAGGAACTACGGAATTTATGGTCAAATCTCCACAGGGCAGAGAAAGAGTACTTGAGATGTAAAGAACAGATACAAAAAAAGGAGCTGTATCATATATTTAAAGGTTGCCACGCTGACTTTGATAGAAAACTCAGATTCCACAAAAGGCGTTTCAAAAGAGGTAAAGCACTTCAATTAGAGCAGTTACAAAGTAGTAGCCCACAAGTATTTTGGAAAGAAATGCATAAGTTAGGTCCTAGAAGAAGTAAACTTATTCCAGTGGAAGTTATTGGTGAGAATGGGGAATCTATAACTGGGAAACACCAGGTATTAAATAGGTGGGAGCTGGATTACAGTAGCCTGTATGCATGTTCTAGTCTACATTTATTTGATGAACAATTTTTGGTTAACATCTGTTAGGATAAACGGTTTCTTGAAAATGAGATAATCAAGCCTATGCAGTGTGTTTGTAAATGTTTGAATGACACAGCTGTTGCATCACTTCCTGTTTCCTCTGACAGCTTCCTGACTGGATGCTGGTTTCAGACCAGCTGGAAGTTTCAGATGAACTTGATTCTGTTTCAGGCTGAACTGGTGTGACGTTGCTGCTGCATAAAACCACTCAACCAGTTAACCAGAGTTTAGTTTTTACTGACAAACAACCCGACGGGCCTGGAGAACTCTGGCTGCTTTACTTTGGATTTCTGTTCACTTTCTAGGAAACGTTTTGGTTTCTACAATATTTGTTCCTCAAGAGAAGAAGACAAAGAAGAAAAGATCTTTTATATAGCGCCTCTCAAGGTAAAAATCACGAGGAGCTTCACAAAAAATAAATAAATAAAAATTTAAAAAGTTATTAAAAATATTGAAAAAGGGAAAAGTAACAATTGTGATAAAAAAAGGATGTGAAAACAGGCAAAAGGAAAATGAATAAGAAAAAGGTAATCAGAGGATCATGGGAAAGGCAGAAATGGTAGACAGAGCAGAATGAAGAGAAGGCAGTGAAGAATCAGCAGTAGGTCACACCAAAGCCAGCCTGAACAGGTGAGTTTCAGCTGATTTTTAAAGGAGACCACTGAGTCCACTGATCTCAGGCTCAGGGGGAGAGAGTTCCAGAGTCTGGGGGCCACAGCAGCAAATGATCCGTCACCTTTGGTATTTAGCCTGGTGCGCTGCACAACCAGTAGGCTTTGATCACTGGACCTCAGGGACCTGCTGGGGGTGTAGGGACTGAGAAGATCACCAGTGTATGATGGTGCTTGTCCATGTAAGGCCCTAAAAACCAGAACCAGGATCTTGAAATGAACCCTGAAGTTAACCAGCAGCCAGTGAAGCTGAAAGAGGAGCGGGGTGACGTGGGTGTGTTTGGAGGACTTGGTCAGCAGCCTAGCACAGGCATTCTGGACCACCTGTAGACGGTTCAGGGAGGTTCTGCTCAGACAAGTGAAAAGCCAGTTACAGTAGTCTAAGCATGAGGAGATGAAGGTGTGGATTACAATCTCAAGTTCACAGCGGGACAGAATGGGACTCAGCTTAGCAATGTTCCTGAGATGGAAGAAGGAAGAGCGAACAAGAGAACTGACATGAGAATCCAGGGTGAGAGATGGGTCAAAGGTCACACCAAGATTCCTGACAGAGGGTTTGGTGTGAGAAGCAAGCTGACCAAGAGAGTCTCTGACTTTGGGAACCAGCTTGTCTGGAGCACAGATGAGGATCTCAGTCTTGTCTTCATTCAGCTGTAGAAAATTCCCAGCCATCCAGGTTTTAATAGTCTAAGCAGCTGTGCAACAGCTGCAGCTTAGACATCTCATGGGGCTTAAAGGAGATGAACAGTTGGATGTCATCTGCGTAAAGATGGTAGGAGATTCCTTTAAAAGAGCTCAGTATCTGCTGGAGAGGGAGCAGATAAAGGAGGAAAAGTAGAGGGCCCAGCACAGAGCCTTGTGGGACACCATGGCTGAGGGAGGTGGAGGACCAAAAGTTGGAGATGGCCACAGAGAAGTAACGCTCTGACAGATAAGAGGAGAACCACTCCAGTGTAGTTCCTGATAAGCCTACCCAGTGTCTCAGCCTATCCAGTAGCAGGTGATGGTCAACAGTGTCAAAGGCTGCAGTCAGGTCCAGCAGAACCAGAACAGAACAGTCCCCTGCATCACTGTGAGTCAGAAGGTCTTTAGAGACCCTGAGACGAGCTGTTTCAGTAGAATGAGCTCTACGGAAACCTGACTGGTGACTATCGTAGATGTTATGTCCATCAAGAGCAGCTGTGAGTTGTTCAGCCACAACCTTTTCCAAGATCTTGGAAACGAACAGAAGTTTAGAGATGGGTCTGAAGCTGCTATGGAGAGATGGATCAAGACTGTTTTTTTTAAGAAGCAGGTGGATTACAGCGTTCTTAAAATAAGCAGGAACCTGATCAGAGACCAGGGAAGCATTAATTACTGAGAGCACACTGGAACCGATGGACTGAAAAGCATTTTTAAACAAAGATGAGGGTCAGATGTCGAGGAGGCATGCAGATGTTTTCATAGAGTTAACTAGTCTGGTTAGTTCAGGCAAAGAAACAGGAGCAAAGCTATCTAGGACGATGGGCAGGGTTGGAGTCAGAGGAGGCAGAGATGAGGCTGAAGGAGAGATGCTAGATCTAACCTTATTGACTTTGTCCACAAAGAAAGACATGAAGTTTTTACAATGTCCATCAGAGTGAATGGAGGTGAAGCAGGAGAGACAATACTGCTGATGGTGTTAAACAACACCTTGGGATTCCCTTTGCTCTGGAACACCAGGTTGGAGAAATATGCAGCCCTTGCGTCTCTGACTGTAGAGTTAAAGGAGGTCAGAAGATCCTTTAGATGCAGCAGATGGACATGGAGGCGAGTTTTCTTCCACAGGCGCTCAGTTTTTATGCACTGGTGCTTCAGGCTGTGAATGCTGTCATTAAACCAAGGAGTAGGGTTCATTGCAGGAACTGATCTGGTTCTGACAGGACAGATGTTGTCTAGAATGGAGAGGCAGTGCTCGTTAAAGTGAGTAGTCAAAGAGTCAGGGTCAGTATCAGAGGGTAAAGGTGGATTGAAAGCAGCAGAACATTTGCTAGCTGTGCTCTCATTAAGAAAACAAGAACTAACCAAACGGCGAGCAGGAGGTGGGGACGCAGAAACTGACAAGTTGAAGAAAATGCAATGGTGATCTGAGATATAAACATCCTCGGGAGAAACACTGTTAGTATTTAAACCCAGAGAAAAAACAAGGTCAAGAGTATGACCTCTGGTGTGTGTGGGGCCAGAAACATGCTGAGTAAAAGTGAGAGAGTCCATGAGAAGCAGAGGAAGAGTCTGTGAGGAATGAGTAAAGTTGATTTCATCACTTTCACAGGTAGAAATGACCTCAAGCGTCTCCCCCTCATCTAGATGTTGAAGATGCCCCAAACTCCACAGCTGACCAGAGATCAGATCTTCCTCTATGATCCAGAATAAATCAGGGATGATAAATCAGTCCCAGCAGCACATAGACACACTTCAGTCAGTCAATGTAGGAGCCTAGAAATCCAGCCTCAAACACACAAAGTAGTAAAGTAAGTCCATCTTCTCCAGCTACTAAATCCAAGTGTTGATGTGATCAGGAAGCTTCAGCAACAGGCGCTTTGATTTCAGACAGAAACAACAGAAACATGAAAACGTTTCAAAGATCAAAGACTTTTAGATGGGACTGAAACATTAAAGCAAGTTTATAAATGTGTTCTAAAGGCAGCTCAGATCATCGTCCTGAACAAGTTGACATCTTTGTTGGAGCCTTGCTGGAAACTTTCTTTCACCTAATAAAGTTCATTTCAACAGTTGGACTGAAGCAGCAGAAGGTTCAGGTAGTTCCAGGATGCAGCCAGCAGGTGGCAGCACCTGATCACAACAGGCTGTCAGAGGGGAACTCTGAGGAGAAACCAGTTCAAACGGGACTAATCTGATGTCTCCTCACAAGTTTGGCTGCAGCAGCATTTTAGATCAGCTGGAGGCTCCCAGAGAACTTTAGAAGATCTTCATCACAAACAAGTGACATCATCAAGCTTCTCACTGACAGCAGTGCTGGAGTCCAAGGCAACAACACCTGCTCAGGTCCACCTGGTGCTTCTGACATGTTCAGGACAAAAGGCAACAACTTCTATGTCCTCTTCTCACAGGAGCTTCTAGAAGGTTCCTGAGGTGTCCTCTCACATGGACACCAGTGTTCTGTGTCCAGTTCAGAAGGACTAATGTGCTTTTAGCTTGTTGTCTCCTCTAAAGGGAGGTGAGGTTTGTGAATGAACAACAGCTACTGATCAGAGGGAGGACGGCTCCAACGTTCCAACTGGACTGAAGACCAAACCAAGATCTTGTTCTCTAACAGAATCAAGTCAGTTGGTAAATCTGGTCACATGATCCAGAGACTAAGGAAAAGGATTCTCCTGCCCTCACATCTGATCTCTACACATCAAACTTAGCTGGATCAGTGCTTTTCTGACTGATGCTGCTGCTGCTGTTNTGTGTTGTTGTTGATCCTGTGTGTTGTTGATCCTGTGTGTTGTTGTTGATCCGGTGTGTTGTTGTTTATCCTGTGTGTTGTTGTTTGTCCTGTGTGTTGTTGTTGATCCTGTGTGTTGTTGTTGATCCTGTGTGTTGTTGATCCTGTGTGTTGTTGTTGATCCGGTGTGTTGTTGTTTATCCCGTGTGTTGTTGTTGATCCTGTGTGTTGTTGTTTATCCTGTGTGTTGTTGTTTATCCTGTGTGTTGTTGTTGATCCTGTGTGTTGTTGTTGATCCTGTGTGTTGTGTTGTGTGTCTGCAGCCTGTCAGCTTGTCTGATCACAGAGGAAGGCTGTGCTTCTCTGGCCTCAGCTCTGAGCTCCAACCCCTCCCATCTGAGAGAGCTGGACCTGAGCTACAATCATCCAGGAGACTCAGGAGTGAAGCTGCTGTCAGCTGGACTGAAGGATCCACACTGGAGACTGGACACTCTCAGGTATGGAGACACCTGCTGCAGACACTCACAGTGTCTGATAGAGGGGTTAGGGGACTTTTCTCTTCTCAAGGACCATTCAGGTTTTAACATGATTCAGTGTTTGGACAAGATTACTGAACATCTTTATTCATATCTATATAAAAGCTGAAAAATGACTTCAGCTTGGCTGGAGGCTCAGCTCAGTCGCCCCTCTGGGGCCTCGTTAATATGATAATCAGGCTGATTAGGTCTAGAATATAAATGTCTGTAAGCAGCATGGCTGCATTTCCTAGATTATAAATACATTTAGTAGTGCTGCTGATGAATGACAGAAATTATTATAAAGCTATTTTACTCAAAATGTTCAACAACAACTAAGCAAACTCTGAAACAGATTTCATGTTTTTTTCTTATCTTGTACACAGAGTAGCAAAGTTTTGGTTTTTTACCTTGTTTGCTGACAGTTTCCGAGTCACACAGTTGCCATCTTCAGAGCTTCGCCGGTGTTGGCTGCATCACTTCCGCTGTTTATCCACGGGCAGTAGGGGACGATGTCGCCCTCTGGTGCCCGCTCCTTCCTGGTCAATCGCCACGTCCCATGAATGATCCAGCGTGTAAACTCCTTCATCCTTATTCATGGTCCAGGGTTCACGTCTCCTTATCTCAATCACTTCTTTTATCCATCTTCTGTACTTTTGTTGTTCTGTTGTTATGAATCGAGTGCTGTCCCAGTCCATTATATGATTTTCTCTTACACAGTGGTCTGTTATGGCTGATTTCTTTATTGCGTTATCTGCTTCTTGTTTGGTTTCTGGTTTTTTTTGGTTCTTTATTTTGGTTTGTCTTTGTTTACTGTTGTTCTGTAGTTTTCCTTGTTTTATTGCCCATGCTGGGTATCCACAGGTTTTTAGTGCATGTTGTGTTTGTCTTCTTCGCCTGTATCTTGTTCCTCTGTGATATAATGTTCTGATTACTGACATTTTGTGAATGACTGAATGTTCTGATGTCCAAAGTAGATATTGGTCTGTGAGTGTTGGTTTCCTGTATGTTTTAATGTTTAGGGTACCGTCTGCTTTTTGGTTATTTTCATGTCCATGAATGTGATGCTGCCTTCCTTCTCTTCCTCGTATGTATATTTTATGTTGGTACACCATGAATAGGGATGAAGGAGTTTATAGGCTGGATAATTCATGGGACGTGGTCATTGGCAGGGAAGGCATGGGCAGTAGAGTGTGACATCGTGCCCTACTGCCCACGGATAAACAGCTTAAGAGACGCAGCCAACACTGGTAAAGCTCTGAAGATGGCGACTGTGTGATGCCGTCAGCAAAACCAACACCAAAACTTTGCTACTCTGTGTACAAGAACAAAAATAACAAATAACTTAACAAGGAGTCTAAAACAGTTTCTGCCAACTTATAAATGAAAGATAAATGAAATCTAAGATGGAGAAGATGCTCTTCTTTTAGTTTCAGTTTATTCTGTGTTCCTACTGGCTGAAGAACACAAACCAATAGTGTTGAAGCGTTCCAGTAAAACGTTCTTGTTCTCATAAACTGAACTAACTGGTCGACTATGAAAGTTCCAACATGTCTGTGATGCTCATGGTGACCTCTGACCTTTAACTCTGTTAACTTCCAGTCTGTCTGACCTAAACTGCTTGATCACTAACTTTTCTTTTCCACACTGATGGAAGCTGCAGCTTCTGTGCTGAACAACATCTCTAATAAATCCTCTTAGATCTAGTTATGAGTGGAGGTATCAGTGTGCTAGCACCAGCAGGCTGTGTTCATGAGGCTGACCCATTTCTGCCCTATTAGACTCTACTGGTGCTGCCTGCAGTTCCACTCATTAAAGATAGGGGGAGACTATGAGTTTACAGATGAATGATGTCATTGAGCTGTCCTCCTCCACTAGCCTAGAATCTAGACCGTCAGTTTGCCAAAGCAAAATGATTCTCTCTTTCTCTTTTTAATACTTTATAAACTGAAATTAGTTCAGCAATCATCTTGTTCTAAGTTAGCTCCAGTGGCCTAGTGGTAGAGGGTCCGCCCCAGGACTGGGAGATTGGGGTTCAAATCCCGGTCGGGTCATACCGAAGACTTTGAAAAATGGGACCCAATGCCTCCTCGCTTGACACTCAGCACTAAGGGGTTGGATTGGGGGGTTAAACCACCAAATAGTTCCCGAGCGCGGCCACAGCTGCAGCTCACCGCTGCAGCTAGGGTGACCAGATCCCAACTCGCCAAATGTGGGACAGAGACTACTCAATGTGGGACAACGTAAAATTCCAATTTAACAAGATAAAGTTAAAAAGTAAAAAAAAAAAAACCACTTATTTTCTGCCTTTTAGCTCCAACATCACTGGTAAATATACATAGTTATTGTAATTACTATTATTATCATCATATTTCATGCACTATATATTCTATTTGAATTCAACTTGAACAAGCAAAAGTTTTCAGACTATTTCACAGTTCCTCTCATTACCACAGCTNAGGAGGCATGCAGATGTTTTCATAGAGTTAACTAGTCTGGTTAGTTCAGGCAAAGAAACAGGAGCAAAGCTATCTAGGACGATGGGCAGGGTTGGAGTCAGAGGAGGCAGAGATGAGGCTGAAGGAGAGATGCTAGATCTAACCTTATTGACTTTGTCCACAAAGAAAGACATGAAGTTTTTACAATGTCCATCAGAGTGAATGGAGGTGAAGCAGGAGAGACAATACTGCTGATGGTGTTAAACAACACCTTGGGATTCCCTTTGCTCTGGAACACCAGGTTGGAGAAATATGCAGCCCTTGCGTCTCTGACTGTAGAGTTAAAGGAGGTCAGAAGATCCTTTAGATGCAGCAGATGGACATGGAGGCGAGTTTTCTTCCACAGGCGCTCAGTTTTTATGCACTGGTGCTTCAGGCTGTGAATGCTGTCATTAAACCAAGGAGTAGGGTTCATTGCAGGAACTGATCTGGTTCTGACAGGACAGATGTTGTCTAGAATGGAGAGGCAGTGCTCGTTAAAGTGAGTAGTCAAAGAGTCAGGGTCAGTATCAGAGGGTAAAGGTGGATTGAAAGCAGCAGAACATTTGCTAGCTGTGCTCTCATTAAGAAAACAAGAACTAACCAAACGGCGAGCAGGAGGTGGGGACGCAGAAACTGACAAGTTGAAGAAAATGCAATGGTGATCTGAGATATAAACATCCTCGGGAGAAACACTGTTAGTATTTAAACCCAGAGAAAAAACAAGGTCAAGAGTATGACCTCTGGTGTGTGTGGGGCCAGAAACATGCTGAGTAAAAGTGAGAGAGTCCATGAGAAGCAGAGGAAGAGTCTGTGAGGAATGAGTAAAGTTGATTTCATCACTTTCACAGGTAGAAATGACCTCAAGCGTCTCCCCCTCATCTAGATGTTGAAGATGCCCCAAACTCCACAGCTGACCAGAGATCAGATCTTCCTCTATGATCCAGAATAAATCAGGGATGATAAATCAGTCCCAGCAGCACATAGACACACTTCAGTCAGTCAATGTAGGAGCCTAGAAATCCAGCCTCAAACACACAAAGTAGTAAAGTAAGTCCATCTTCTCCAGCTACTAAATCCAAGTGTTGATGTGATCAGGAAGCTTCAGCAACAGGCGCTTTGATTTCAGACAGAAACAACAGAAACATGAAAACGTTTCAAAGATCAAAGACTTTTAGATGGGACTGAAACATTAAAGCAAGTTTATAAATGTGTTCTAAAGGCAGCTCAGATCATCGTCCTGAACAAGTTGACATCTTTGTTGGAGCCTTGCTGGAAACTTTCTTTCACCTAATAAAGTTCATTTCAACAGTTGGACTGAAGCAGCAGAAGGTTCAGGTAGTTCCAGGATGCAGCCAGCAGGTGGCAGCACCTGATCACAACAGGCTGTCAGAGGGGAACTCTGAGGAGAAACCAGTTCAAACGGGACTAATCTGATGTCTCCTCACAAGTTTGGCTGCAGCAGCATTTTAGATCAGCTGGAGGCTCCCAGAGAACTTTAGAAGATCTTCATCACAAACAAGTGACATCATCAAGCTTCTCACTGACAGCAGTGCTGGAGTCCAAGGCAACAACACCTGCTCAGGTCCACCTGGTGCTTCTGACATGTTCAGGACAAAAGGCAACAACTTCTATGTCCTCTTCTCACAGGAGCTTCTAGAAGGTTCCTGAGGTGTCCTCTCACATGGACACCAGTGTTCTGTGTCCAGTTCAGAAGGACTAATGTGCTTTTAGCTTGTTGTCTCCTCTAAAGGGAGGTGAGGTTTGTGAATGAACAACAGCTACTGATCAGAGGGAGGACGGCTCCAACGTTCCAACTGGACTGAAGACCAAACCAAGATCTTGTTCTCTAACAGAATCCAGTCAGTTGGTAAATTTGGTCACATGATCCAGAGACTAAGGAAAAGGATTCTCCTGCCCTCACATCTGATCTCTACACATCAAACTTAGCTGGATCAGTGCTTTTCTGACTGATGCTGCTGCTGCTGTTAACACTAACTCTACTACGGTGTCCATGTTAGGACATCCTTAGATGTCAGAGAAACATCTGCAGAGTTTAGATGAAGCAGCATCAGGTATCAAGACAAAAACACACGTGTGGATTTTAGGTGAAGAAGAAAAAGCTGTGACTCTTCCTTCAGTTTCAGATTTCAACTCTGGATCACAAAGACAACATGTGTGTCTGCATGGCAGCCGTGTCCCCAAAGTAGCTGCTGCATCCTGTAGAAAACACACTCATAGATGTTCTAGATGGTTGCTATGGAAACCAGCATGTTGACACAGAACAGGAAAGTGATTGTGATTTGTGTTTCTCAGGTGAGAAAAGCTCAGCAGCTTCTTTCTGACTGGTCTCAGATCAGCAGACATGCTGACTTCCTGCAGCAGCTCAGGGTCAGGGTTAGGGTGAACCCTGATCCTGAAACACTTCAACATGGAGATCTGAGCTGATTGGAACTTCCTTCCAACAAAAAGCCACAGAAGTGAACTTTTCAAACTTCTAACTTGACTACATGAAGCGGTGGCATCAAGTCAATGAAGTGTTTGTCTCTGATCTCCAGAGACGTGCTGAAGCTGAGCAGGGAGGCTCTGGGCCTCTGGGCTGCAGCTCCTTTTGGGCTCTATTAACATGATTGTGTTGAACGTGATGATTGTGTGACTTTAACTTGAAGCTTTGTGAACACAGAGCAGAACAGCTGCTACACACTCTGAGCTTTAATGGAACATCTCAACTCTGAAGGACGTTAGAAACCATCAGCCTGAAAGTAGGAGAAAGTCCACTCCATCACACTTTCCAGCTTTCATTAGACTCTAGAAGGACCTGAACTGTTCCAAGATCTCAGCTCCAATAGAAAGTAGATCTTTCTAGAAGCTAAATCCTGTGAATCATGATCTTTAAAGGTCAGCAGTTCATCAATCACCAGCCTCAAATTTCAAGCTACCATTGATGGAGAAAGAAATAATGATTGGATTTAGATTGATATTGTCATGTTTGGTTTGGTTGGGAAGAGAAGCAGTTCAGGTTTAGAGAGGTTCAGCTGGAGGTGGTGGAGTTTCATCAGCATCGATAGGTCAGAGAGACAGATGCTCATGCTGGGGCTATGTGGTCATCAGGTGGGTATGACCTCTAGAGCTGGGTCATCAGCATAGCAGCGGTAGGAGAAGCCATGTTGGCCCAATGAGGGGGTGTACATGGCAAAGAGAAGAGGTCCCAGTCATGGAGAACCCCTGTGGTGAGGTGGTGTGATCAAGCCAGCACACATCACATGACCGACCTGTGAGCTACGACACGTCACAGTTTACAGAGTAAACATCTGATCATCTGGAAAAAGACTTTACAAACACATGAATTCATTCTTTTACATCTTGTGAGGAGATAAGATGAGGCGGCTGCTTCTACGTGTTTTATTTCTATGTTTGAGACGCATAAATAGATCAAACTCTAGAATATCATCCTAACTATCAGTCCTAATCCATAACCCTAACTCTAACCCACCAAAATAAACGTGATCAGATTCATCTGCTGCTGGTTTCTGAGACATTAGAAATAAAACAAACTCATGAACAGAAAACTGAAAGTTAATAAAAGTTCCATCATTTACTAAACATTCACAGAAATCAGCTGTTCTAACGTTTTATTTGTGTTCAGTCTGATATGAATCTGTTCTGAAGCTTGTTGTTAGCTGATCTGAGACGTACTGGCGTAGGGTGTGCCGGGGCAACCGGTGCAATGCACCGGGGCCCGTGAGAGAGAGAGAGAGAGAGAGAGAGAGAGAGAGAGAGAGAGAGAGAGAGAGAGAGAGAGAGAGAGAGAGAGAGAGAGAGAGAGAGAGAGAGATCGCGTGCCGGCTGGCAGCGCAAGAGAGGAGATGAGGAAGCGTCTCAACTCGGACACGTGAGCGCATTAATATCTTCCATGATGTGTTCTGTGTTGTAACCTAACGTCGTGCTAATGAAACACAACTCGAGTGCATTCGGACTGTGATCATGTTGGGAGAACAGGTTTAGGGTTCAGTTTTTAGTGGCACTGCTGCGGAGGAGCGCAGAGATGGACACCAGCTGTAAGAAACAGCGACTGTCAGGATGATCAGATCATCAGACTCGTCTCCTTTTTAGGGACAGAGAGAAATTAAAACTTCTATCAACATGGTGCTGCTGTGTCAGAAGTTCTGGCTAAACTTTATTATTCTCTTTCATGGACCAACTTGATGTTAAATTGTTAAATTCAACTTTAACCTGAGGTCTGAATTCTATTTGGCGTGATTTAAAAGAAAAACATTTCTAGCTATTAGATTAGTCAACTCAAAAATGTGAACAAAATATTACAGATAAAAATACATTTATATTAAAATGTTGACAAATTTCCCACAAAAAAAGAAAGAAGGAACATTTTTAAACTTAAAGTCAGTATCAAGTGTGTCTAAATAATAACAACAAGGTCTAAATTAAAGAGAATAAAATAATATGTATGTATGTGGACACAGGGTCTCTGGATATTAAGACAACTGGAGGAAGCTTTAGGTTTACTTTCAGTTACAGTCGATGATATTTGTGTTTTCCACATCTGCTTCTCTTCAGACACAATCAGGAGTCAAAAGTCCCCCCAAAAAAGTCAAAATGACCCCAAAAGACATTGAAGTTTTTAGTTCTCTGGTTAGTCAAAGAGATCCATCAGCTGGCTATCATTAAATCCTGATTCAGTCCACAGACACCTGCTGGTATTATTATTATTATCATCAGCAAATATAAAATTAACATCCAACATTTTTATTGGAAGTTTATTCATTTTTAATGTTTTAATATTTTCTGTTTTAAACAGAGCCTGGTTCATAGAATAGAATAGACTTTATTGATCCCACAGTGGGGAAATTCACTTGTCACAGCAGCACCATCACTCAAAGGGTAACTAGAAGAAGATAATAAAACAAGGATACATGTATATACACATAGGCAGTAATCTAGCATCATGCTCGTACACATCTCTGAAATTCAGATAATGACATCATTGGGTTAAAAAAGCTATAGGCCAGATTTCCCTTTTTGTGTTATTTATTGATGTTAGTGATCATTTAGTTTGCTTTTAAAGCTCATATTTCACTACTTGTTATGTTCTTCCTGTGTTTATTTTTCATCTCCATTGGTTTTTCTTATTTTAACACAGTATTATGATGTTTCATTTACCTTTAATCACTGACGGTTTCGGCGACTACTGTCGCCATCTTCAGTCGGCGTGACTCTTCAGACATGAAAACATCATAATACTGTGTTAAAACAAGAAAAACCAATGGAGCTCATATTTCACTAGTTACATTAGAAACAACATCATTACAACTCAATAACCTGCTAAAATGCACTAAAAACGACGTCTTCCTCACAAATGTTTTTTAATCAATATCAGTACCCTGCCCCCCCCCTTCTATCATAGGTCAGATCCATTCACGATCATCACAACTTTTTTCACAGTAGTATTTGGTTATTTGATTCGTCAAGATGTTATTGGGGGGGCCTAAAGCAACACCTGCACCGGGGCCCAGCTCAACCTTGCTACGCCACTGCCTCCTGCTACAGGATGATGAAAACCCTCCTCTGGTGCAGCATTTCTACAGACTAAGTTAAAATGAGTGACGCTTCTCATAAGCATAAAAGTGGATCAGCAAAGAAAAAAAAAAAAAGTAAAAGAAGAGCAAGAAAAAGCCAAGTTACATAAACTGGACACATATTGTTTGTTGTCCTGGAAATGAACCCGACATTTTTGTTGACAAAGTTTCAGGCCCGCCAAAACTACCAGGACAGGCAGGGAGTCGGGTTAACAGGTAACAATTCTAACAATCATAACACAGTGTGAGTTAGTTGTGACTTGTAGTAGCCCATCCTATTCTTTCTCTCTCTGCGGTATAGCGGTGATGTCAGGGACTCAGCAGCTGCTAGCTGCTCCAGGATAGAGCCAGACCTGCCTGACCAGCAGCCTCGGCCCAAGTGATCCATGCTGGACACTGGGAATGAAAGCAGCAGCAGGTCTCCTCCTGCTGCAGGTGTCACGTAGACCATGGATGATGAAAACCCTCCTCTGGAATGTTTACGACTGATCGGGCCAACTTTGCTGAAAACATTCAGGATGCCATCATTAAAGATATATCCTTAAGATGGGCCCATGCAGACCCAAAGGTCCATTTTCCACTGATGACGACAATCAGCGTTTTTCGGAAAGTTTTTACACCTCTACCACTAAAGTTGGGATGAAACTTCCCTGCAGCTGGATGTGTTATTCCCCCAAATGTGACTGCTGTTACTGTGAGCCTTGCTGGCTTTTGGCCAGTCGAAATGTCCCATATTACAACAATACCTGGATAAACAGAATGAGAGACTGGAAACATCTTTCTGCCAAAGTTGAGAAGCATGAATCCATGCAAATGCATCTTTGTGCATGCATAGTCTACGAGCAGTGGAAACTCAACAGCACAACAAACGCTGAAATGTGCGTAACGCAGCCTTGTTTTGAAGACAGGTACTAGAGCGCATCGTAAAGGTCACTCTGACTCTGGCTTCATGCAACCTGGCATTCAGGGGCACAGGGAAGTTCTAGGTCAGGGAAATGCTGGCAACGTTTTGTCAATAATTGAGTTATTAGCTCGCTATGACCCTGTTTTGAAAGAGCTAATCAACCGACCAGAAGGGTGTTACCTCCCCTCAGGTGGTCTAGGAGTGGTGAGGGGAGAGCACAGTAAAAATAAAGTAAAATGAAATTAAAGGTGGTGAGTGATGTCAGAAATGAGTGGAACTGAAATGATGAAAAAGGTTTAATTAACAAAAGGAGGTTACGTAACGGTACAATATATACACAAACTAAAGGAGAGGTGAGAAAACCAAACAGTTATACACATACAGATATACAGATTAATGAAGCGACTGTGGGCTCATCAGCGTCAGAGCTTGGAAACCAGATCATAGACTCTATAGAGAAAATGGCATTGATCTGTCAAAATGCTGCAGACAGGGCTATGGGGCTGCAAATATGAGTGGTGCATATTCAGGCATACAGGCAAGAATAACAGAGAGGGAGCCCCTCGCCCCCTATGTTCATGCTCATAACCTCAACCTTGCTCTCAATGGCTCTGTTATGGAGACATTATTAAAGCCCTTGTCAAAATATCCCTGACCAGTGAGAAAAAAGAGGAGCGTAGTGAAGCAAGTGCACTCAAGAATGACATGAGCTAATTTTCTTTCATGTTTTTGGTCATCATGCAAACCAAGATTCCTGAGTGTATAAACGCTGCCTCACAGTTACTGCAAGCTAAGGATGCGGGTATTCTGAAAGCATCTGCTCTTCTGCAAAATGCCATCCGTGTTTTGATGGAGTTTAGGGAGCAATTGGACGAGGCTAAGTCTGCCACTCTCGCTCTAGCTACAGAATGGGGAAGTCGAACAGTTAGAAGCAACCTGGGCCAGAAAAGTTCAGCATCACTTTGATGAACTTTCAGAAGACATTCGCCTCACTGACGCAGAGAGCAACTTTCGGGTGAACGTTTTCAATGCCTGCCTGACATAATCATCCAGCAACTGTCCCTGAACTGTTGTGAATTTGTGTTGTTTTATTATTAGCCTGGTTTCTTCTGTTGGAGATGATGTTAGATGTTTGTGAAGATCAACTCTGACAACATGTTCACAGCTGTGATGATGCTGTCAGCAACTGTTGCTATGTTGGCACAAATATGCTGTCTTAGTGGTCAAGGTGACATG
>SSNS01001300.1:0-16143 GCA_006937985.1 Aphyosemion australe | reverse complement strand
TAATGCGTGGCCACGAGATACTAATGCATGGGAACGAGATACTAATGCGTGGCCACGAGATACTTAATGCGTGGGAACGAGATACTAATGCGTGGCCATGAGATACTTAATGCTTGGGAACGAGATACTAATGCGTGGCCACGAGATACTAATGCATGGGAACGAGATACTAATGCGTGGCCACGAGATACTAATGCGTGGGAACGAGATACTAATGCGTGGCCATGAGATACTTAATGCGTAAGAACGACTTATTAATGCGTGGCCACGAGATACTTAATGCGTGGGAACGACTTATTAATGCGTGGAAACGAGATACTTAATGCGTGGGAACGAGATACTAATGCGTGGCCATGAGATACTTAATGCGTGGGAACGAGATACTAATGCGTGGCCACGAGATACTAATGCATGGAAACGAGATACTTAATGCGTGGCCATGAGATACTTAATGCGTGGGAACGAGATACTAATGCGTGGTCACAAGATACTAATGCATGGCCACGAGATACTAATGCGTGGGAACGAGATACTAATGCGTGGCCATGAGATACTTAATGCGTAAGAATGACTTATTAATGCGTGGCCACGAGATACTAATGCATGGGAACGAGATACTAATGCATGGCCATGAGATACTAATGCGTGGGAACGAGATACTAATGCGTGGCCACGAGATACTAATGCGTGGGAACGAGATACTAATGCGTGGCCACGAGATACTAATGCGTGGGAACGAGATACTAATGAGTGGCCACGAGATACTAATGCGTGGGAACGAGATACTAATGCGTGGCCACGAGATACTTAATGCGTGGGAACGAGATACTAATGCGTGGCCATGAGATACTTAATGCGTGGGAACGAGATACTAATGCGTGGCCACAAGATACTTAATGCGTGGGAACGAGATACTTAATGCGTGGGAACGAGATACTAATGCGTGGCCATGAGATACTTAATGCGTGGGAACGACTTATTAATGCGTGGCCACGAGATACTTAATGCGTGGGAACGACTTATTAATGCGTGGAAACGAGATACTTAATGCGTGGGAACGAGATACTAATGCGTGGGAACGAGATACTAATGCGTGGCCATGAGATAATTAATGCGTGGGAACGAGTTATAAATGTGTGAGGGATGTGTTCCAGAGCTCATCTTTCCTGAAAGGATCTCCTCTTAAAATCATCCAGTAACGCAGGTGATCCGTCTTTTTCTTTCACCATGGACAGACGGCGATTGTAAATAAAGAGTGTCCTCCCCTCTTTGACTAGTGACTGGCTTACTTTCATTCATCTCATGACTTATTGTTGCATGCGCGACAGCGCATCTGTGAATCAGACTAAACTGCACAGTGGTGACCATAGTTAAGGTGGTTGAGTGCCTCATGACATCATAATGTGTTCTAAAGCCTAACTGCTGTTGGAATGAATGACCTGCAGAAGCGCTCCTTCCTGCAGCGGGGGTGCATCAGCCTCTGACTGAAGGAGCTGCTCAGCTCACCCACAGACTCATGCAGAGGTGATGTGGGCTGTTCATGATGGATGTCAGCTTAGCTAACACTCTCCTCTCTCCTACCACCACCACAGACTCCAGAAGACATCCCAGTACAGAGCTAGACCTCTGCACCAGTTTGTCAATCCTGCTCCTGTCCCTGTCCATGCATCTGCTCCCCCAGCAGGGTACAGCATAGGAAAGTGCAGATGCTACCACCGAATCATAAAAGGCTCTTAACAGAGTTCTGCATACTCCGAAGGACCTCAGTCTCCTCAGCAGGTGGAGTCGACTCTGGCCCTTCTTATACAAGGCGTCTGTATTTGTGGTCCAGTCCAGTTTATTGTTGAGATGAACACCCAGGTACTTGTAAGAGTCCACTATCTCAATGTATTTTCCCAGGATGTTCACCATTGTTGTAGAGTGACTTCCTCCTGAAGTCTCTGACCATCTCCTTCGTCTTGCTGGTGTTGATCTGGAGAGTGTTGGTCTCACACAATCTGACAAAGTCTCCCTCCCCTTACCCCCAATACCCACCCCCACCCCACACACACACACACACACACACACACACTTAAAAGCTACAATGAAAGGACAACTGGCTGAGTACAGATGAAACAGGCAACAAAGAAGAAGGAAACACCATCAAAGGAGCCAACTGCACTGGGAGCAGTAGGATCTGCAGCAGCAGCCCGTGCATCACCACATGGCACCTAGAGGAGGCACAAGAAGCACCCAGGCAGCCACAGCCAACCACTGCTCCTGGGGCAGTTGGCCTCCACAGAGGAAACACTGGTAGAACCTTTTAAGTTACAAGTTAAATTATTAAAGGAACACTTGGCAGTTTAGGCTTGTTTTTAGCACCCCCTAGTGTTTGTTAGCTAAAGCAAAAGTGAAACTCATCTCCTTGCTGCGTCTTTTTAACACCTTAATCTAACTGCTGAAATGTCTCCTCAACCTTCATTAGTGTCTACAGGAGCGGTTCATCACTAAATCAAACAAAATCTATCCTGAAACATACGGGGAGCCAATGCAGCTTGTTTAAGACGAGTGTAATGTGCTCCTGCCTCCTGGTCTTCGTCAGGACACGAGCTGCTGAATTTTGAAGAAGTTGTAAACCTGAGTTCTCTTTTTGGGAAGACCAGAAAGCAGGACGTTACAGTAATCAGTTCTACTAGTAATAAAAGCATGCATGAGTGTGATGTTGTTAGGTCAGTATGGAGCAGTATGGAGTTACTAAACATATAGAGGGCAATGTGAGGAGTGGGGATATTTAAAAATGCTGGTGCAATATGTCACCAAATTTAATGATATTTATCGAAACACCTTTCATTGAATTCATGCATTCCTCTTGTAGAACCAAGCTACTAATGTGCTGCATGATTTAAATTTTCTTTCTTTTTTGGAGATGATGGAACACCATGTTTGGTTTAAAATTTGTGCAGCCTGCTTTTCAGCTCAAGAGTCAGCTGATTCCACATGAACAACCGTCACGAACAGGATTCGAACCTGTGCAGGGAAACCCCATTGGATTTCGAGTCCAACGCCTTAACCTCTCGGCCACCGTGACAACGTGCAAGCTCTTTTGAAGGCAGTACTCTGGAACCTGGTTGGGTTTCCAACAAAGTAGACTAAAAATGCTAAAATTGATGAATCCTATTTGACCACCCATTTTATATGATCCAGTCTATGACATCATCAACTATGTACACTTTGAATGGCATTTTCCTTTTTCTGACTTGTTTTTGTTAGGTCAGTATGGAGCAACCAAACATCTGGAGAACTTTCAAGAGTGA
Organism: Aphyosemion australe; assembly: GCA_006937985.1. Classification (NCBI taxonomy): domain Eukaryota; kingdom Metazoa; phylum Chordata; class Actinopteri; order Cyprinodontiformes; family Nothobranchiidae; genus Aphyosemion; species Aphyosemion australe. The sequence continues at coordinate 12,850 of SSNS01001300.1, read as the reverse complement.
CTAAACGTTTAGAGGGCAATGTGAGGAGTGGGGACATAAAATACTGGTGCAATATGTCACCAAATTTAATTTAATGAGGTTTATCGAAATATTCTTGAGTTAATGCATAAATTCCTCTTGCATAAGCTGATCCCACAGTGGGGACATTTGTGTGTTACCACAGCTCAGGACAGATAGCAAAAGAGTACAAAAAGTGACCAAGAATGCAAAAAAAAAAAATAAGACACTATGTACAACAGTAGTTCCTATGTGGACACATACACAGTAAGCCTTATGGATAGGGGGTTGTGAAACAATGTTGAAGTAATAATACATAAAAGTATCAGCTGTTCTACTACAACTACTGTTTACTGTCTAAGTGGTAGATACCTGTAATACAGGCATGAACATGAAAGCATACATGTACAATATACATACATCAGGTGCATTATGCATGGCGTGGTGACCATAGTTAAGGTGGTTGAGTGCCTCATGACATCATAATGTGTTCTAAAGCCTAACTGCTGTTGGAATGAATGACCTGCAGAAGNTGGGAGCAGTAGGATCTGCAGCAGCAGCCCGTGCATCACCACATGGCACCTAGAGGAGGCACAAGAAGCACCCAGGCAGCCACAGCCAACCACTGCTCCTGGGGCAGTTGGCCTCCACAGAGGAAACACTGGTAGAACCTTTTAAGTTACAAGTTAAATTATTAAAGGAACACTTGGCAGTTTAGGCTTGTTTTTAGCACCCCCTAGTGTTTGTTAGCTAAAGCAAAAGTGAAACTTATCTCCTCCTGTGCGTTTGTCTTTTTAACACCTTAATTCAACTGCTGAAATGTCTCCTCAGCCTTCATTAGTGTCTACAGGAGCGGTTCATCACTAAATCGGGGACGTACAGGGAGTCTATGTGCTCCCACCTCCTGGTCTTCGTCAGGACACGTGCTGCTGAGCTTACATTGAAACAATGTAGAATCCACATTGCATTCTCAATGTTAAACCATTGAATCAATATCATTTTGCACCCAAATTTAATATTGAAGCAATGTTGATTTATTAACTATAGACCAATGCCATTACAATTGTATTTCAATTAACCTGATTATTAAAACAACATTGAAATTTCAACACAACTACAGATCAATGCATTTTCACTCATACTGTATTTCAATTGAGAGAAATAATCACAGTATCCCTGCTGTCTCTGTCAGAATTCATCAGTTTTGCAACATTGATTCAACATCTAGTTTGCATCAAGATTTCAATGTCAACCATGTTGATGATTCAGGTGAAAAATCAATATTGTTTCAATATAAGCTTGCCATCTGGGGAGGTACTCTTTTTGGGAAGACCAGAAAGCAGGACGTAACAGTAATCAGTTCTACTAGTGATGAAAGCATGCATCAGCGTGCTGTTGTTAGGTCAGTATGGAGTAATATGGTTCACATTATTTAAAATTTGCATCTCTGTTCTTTAGAGATGATAGAAAACCATGTGTAGTTTGCAAATTTGTGCAGCCTGCTTTTCAGCTCAAGACAATAATTTAGCAGATCTTAAACAAGATTCCAAATGGACATAAGGACATAACTCGAGACTATGAATGTTTTGGGCTCATCATGAGTCTTTGATGTAAGCTGAATGATCTCTATACCACTAGATCCTGTTCAGATCTGTGAGTTGCTGGTGGCTATCTTCAGAGGTCAGGGGTCAAGATGCGTTGCACATCCTGGACATAACCATCTAACATCCATGTTAGTAAAGTTTTACTTGTAGGGCTCATAGGGTGTCATTAACCTTTAAAGGCAGAACAGGCCAACTCTCTCCAGGCTCTGTGTTTATGATACTTGCAGCATGCTGAAACCAAACTCTGGACACAGCAGAAAAACTGCACTGACTTTCCTCAATAACTCATTATGAACTACTCTCTCGTGCCTACAAAGCTAATAAGTAGCACAAAACTCTTTTTTTAAGGGTTGAGTTGTTCAAGTTACAAATCAGAAGCGTATATATTTTAGCGTAACCTCGACCAGGCAATTATCCAACAATGCAGACAGTTGGACCAATACATTAAAGTGACATTTTGAGGCCAACTGCAGTATGCCTCTTCTCAGGCTACTGGTTAGAAGCATCTACCACTCTTTGCTCTAAAATAACACATAAGCACACCCTAAAAGTGACAACTTAGCATTTACACACATGTATTCATTTGATGACGAAGAATATCTAAAAGTAGGATGGGAGGCAGATCTTTTAGCTATCAGGCTCCTCTACTGTGGAACCAGCTCCCAGCTTTAGTCCGTGAGGCAGACACCTTGTCTACTTTTAAGACTAGGCTCAAAACTTTTCTATTTGATAGGGCTTGTGGTTAAATTCTGATGTTAGCCCAGGTTTAGACGAGTGGGGAGCAGAGGGAGGTGGAGTGTACAGAGGGGACTACAGTCGTTAAAGACTTTTCTCCCTGGCCCTGCCTCCCACATGCCTCCATCTAAAAGGCTAGGTTATCCTGAGTTATCTCTGTAGTTATGCTGCTATAGGCTTAGACTGCTGGAGGACATACTGACCACTTTCCACACTCTGCTACTCTCTTCTACCACCACTCTCTAATTGCATTATTTCCTGTTATTTCAGCTGTTAACTTTATTTTCTCTCTAAGTGTTTTTCTCCCCAGAAGAAGCTACACTGGCGTTCTGCTGAGCTGTGGTGGCCTCATGGAGGGGGCCATCGGCTGGCACACTGCTGCCAACCACCTAACATTCTCCCTCTCCTGATATTACATCTTACTTTCTTTAACATAGAATGTGCTACTATTAGTTCACCTATTGAATTAATTATAGATTCACTCAGATAAAGACAATAAAGTTTCTCTTACTAAATAGAACTTCTACTAAGAAATCACAGTGTAGCCATAGAAACACTACTTGATCTATATGGTGTGTGTGTGTGNTAGGGTGACCAGATCCCAACTCGCCAAATGTGGGACAGAGACTACTCAATGTGGGACAACGTAAAATTCCAATTTAACAAGATAAAGTTAAAAAGTAAAAAAAAAAAACTTATTTTCTGCCTTTTAGCTCCAACATCACTGGTAAATATACATAGTTATTATAAATATTATTATCATCATATATTTCATGTAGCCTACTATATATTCTATTTGAATTCAACTTGAACAAGCAAAAGTTTTCAGACTATTTCAGCTCCTCTCATTACCACAGCTTAACTCAGGCTCTTTGGACCTTCTAGTGGTTCTGATTAGCTTTAGCTAAAAGGATTTTAAACCCATCAACTAATTTTAATAATATAGAAAGGCCCACAGTAAAAAAAATATGCAGGTTTTAGCAGCTTTTCAGAGTTTTCATTGAATATTTTCCACAACAGAATGACAGTAAAAGTACCAGTAACAATTTTAGATCTATTTAAGTTTGTTTTTAATACATTTTCCAATAAAATCAACAAATATTCATACTTTTTTGCTATTTTTTTCTTAATTCAGAAACAAAATGGTGTGTTTTTTTTTAAATGACAACACATCTTTTCTAGTAAATATTTAGGGGAGAGAGAAAAAACATCACTGACTTAAATCTGAAGAAATTCAGATCTAATCTAACAGGGTTCCTTAGAATGACTTTTTTCCTCAAATTTCTGAGAAAAATAATGAAGGCTTACATTTAATTCTCTCTTTAATGTGCTTTAAAAGAGTTTAGCTTGTATGTATTTGAAATAAAAATCACTCCAGCACCTTGTGTGTGTTAGAAACTCGTTTGGGACCTGTCTACTTACTGGGAAACCTGCTTCAGTTCAGACCAACATATTTTTTTGTGACTCTTGGATTCTCTGCTCTGTTTCATATCAGACTCCGCGCCGTGACACAAAAAATGACTCTGAGAAACAACACAAAGACCCTGACAGAGTCTCAATGAACACTTTTAACCCACGAGTTTATTCTAACAGCATTTTCGCCACGGTGTTCATCTTTCCTCCGTTCTCGCTGACGCTTCTGTTTTGGTGGTTCGGGTGCGCGCCCCAAGCGCTCCGGACCGGCGTTAAAGTCCCGCCTCCTGGTTCGACTGACAGCAACAGGCGGCTTTCTCCACACCGTTTATGCAAGATTGAAATTCGGAACGGGAGACTGTCAATGCGGGACATTGTTTCAATTTGCGGGACGTGTGAAAAATGATGAAAATGCGGGACTGTCCCGCACAAAGCGGGACATCTGGTCACCCTAGTGTGTGGGTGTGGGGTGTGCGTGTGCCTGCTCTGTCTTCTCAATCCCCAGTGAGTCGTGGTGGATGGCTGCTCATACTGAGCCAGGATCCTCTGGAGGTTTCCTCCTGTTAAAAGGGAGTTTTCCTTCCTACTGTCGCTACATGCTTGCTTACTATGAGGATTGTATCAACACACTGACACTAGTTGACTTGCATAAAAAAACACCTCAGACATAAAAGCACATATTCAGACAGTCACAACATAATCCAACGTGAGGTGGGTGGGAGGAGTGGGAATCCCCATCTATTTGAGGGAGATCAGCAGCTACTCATCAGTGTGGCCTTCAGCCTCCGTACCCAGGAAGTGGGAGGAGAGTTTCAGGGATGAGTGAGCACATAGAAAAACTGGGAGTGTGTGCATGTCTGTCATGTGAGCAGGTGCATGCATATGTGCATCAGTGTAATTGAGTCCATGAACATTTCTCTCAGTTCAGCTTCAATGTCCGTCGTCTCAGATGTAACAACACGACCTTCCACAAGCTGGTCCAAGGAGTCCAAGATCCCCTGTGAGGAAATGGGGAGGGAGAGGTAGAGCATCTGTCTACATAAGCATCCAGGAGGTTTTGGATGAACGGTCTTCCAAGGTCAAAATGTGGGGGCCGAATTCAGACAACAATTGTTTTGGTTCGGCTAGAGTGAGTTGTGTCTACCTCAGTCTCTCAGTGATCGCTGGTAATTTCCAAACAGCCGAACATCAGGTCAGTTTCCACCAAGCCGAGCTGCAAGCTTCTCCAAGTTCTGATCCATTTCTCAAATGAGTTCTGAAACTGAAGCCAGTTTGCTGATCAGAGCCTCCAGCTTCTGGTCACGCTCGTTCAACGTGAGAGTCTGAGTGCTCACAGCCCAACACACTCTTTGTGGAAGCCAGGCAGACCACCAATTGCTCCCAGCAGCTTCTGAATCCTGCGATACACCAGGAACCTTCCTGCTCCTAACAGCAGAATCCCTTTTATCATGAATCCAAATTTCTCTTCTACACCCTCAAGCAGACAGCTGCGATAGAACCATAATACTCCACTCCAGGAATCCATCATGCATCTTACCGGGTACGTTCCGTCATTTTCTCCATTATGCAATCCATGACATTGTCAATTATGTACACCGTCATTTTGAATGGTCGTTTGCTTTTTCTTACTTGTTATTGTTAGGTCAGTATGAAGCAAGAAAATGTCTGGAGAACGTTCAAGAGATAGGCTACTAGTGGGGAAATGGAAAAATACTGGTGCAATATTTCGCCAATTTTAATTTATCAGAATATTAAAACATCCTTGAGTTTATGCATGCAGGTCCTCTTGTATTGCCAGGTCACCAATAATCCCTTTAAAATAGTGCACATGATTTAAATTTTCCTTTTCTGTTGAGCTTTGGAGATTATGGAATGTCATGTTTGGTTTACAATTTGTGTAGCCTGCTTGAAGTTCAAGACAATTATAATTTAGCAGATTCCAAATAAACAACCGTCACGACCAGGATTCGAACCTCTGCAGGGAAACCCTATTAGATTTCAAGTCCAACAACTTAACCTCTCGGCCACCGTGACAACGTGCAAGCTCTTCTGAAGGCAGTACTCTGGAACCTGGTTGGGTTTCTAACTAAGAACGGGCTAAAACTGATATATTCTATTTAACCACCCACTTCTTTCATGATCCAGTCCACGACATTGTCAACTACTGTATGTACTGTTTTTCTGACTTGTTATTGTTAGGTCAGTATGGAGCAAGACAACATCTGGAGAACTTTCAAGAGTTACCAAACATATAGAGGGCAATGTGAGGAGTGGGGATATTTAAAAATGNATAGAAAACCATGTGTAGTTTGCACATTTGTGCAGCCTGCTTTTCAGCTCAAGACAATAATTTAGCAGATCTTAAACAAGATTCCAAATGGACATAAGGACATAACTCGAGACTATGAATGTTTTGGGCTCATCATGAGTCTTTGATGTAAGCTGAATGACCTCTATACCACTAGATCCTGTTCAGATCTGTGAGTTGCTGGTGGCTATCTTCAGAGGTCAGGGGTCAAGATGCGTTGCACATCCTGGACATAACCATCTAACATCCATGTTAGTAAAGTTTTACTCGTAGGGCTCATAGGGTGTCATTAACCTTTAAAGGCAGAACAGGCCAACTCTCTCTAGGCTCTGTGTTTATGATACTTGCAGGATGCTAAACCAAACTCTGGACACAGCATAAAAACTGCACTGACTTTCCTCAATAACTCATTATGAACTACTCTCTCGTGCCTACAAAGCTAATAAGTAGCACAAAACTCTTTTTTTAAGGGTTGAGTTGTTCAAGTTACAAATCAGAAGCGTATATATTTTAGCGTAACCTCGACCAGGCAATTATCCAACAATGCAGACAGTTGGACCAATACATTAAAGTGACATTTTGAGGCCAACTGCAGTATGCCTCTTCTCAGGCTACTGGTTAGAAGCATCTACCACTCTTTGCTCTAAAATAACACATAAGCACACCCTAAAAGTGACAACTTAGCATTTACAAACATGTATTTATTTGATGACAAAGAATATCTAAAAGTAGGATGGGAGGCAGATCTTTTAGCTATCAGGCTCCTCTACTGTGGAACCAGCTCCCAGCTTTAGTCCGGGAGGCAGACACCTTGTCTACTTTTAAGGCTAGGCTCAAAACTTTTCTATTTGATAGGGCTTATGGTTAAATTCTGATGTTAGCCCAGGTTTAGACGAGTGGGGAGCAGAGGGAGGTGGAGTGTACAGAGGGGACTACAGTCGTTAAAGACTTTTCTCCCTGGCCCTGCCTCCCACATGCCTCTATCTAAAAGGCTAGGTTATCCTGAGTTATCTCTGTAGTTATGCTGCTATAGGCTTAGACTGCTGGAGGACATACTGACCACTTTCCACACTCTGCTACTCTCTTCTACCACCACTCTCTAATTGCATTATTTCCTGTTATTTCAGCTGTTATCTTTATTTTCTCTCTAAGTGTTTTTCTCCCCAGAAGAAGCTACACTGGTGTTCTGCTGAGCTGTGGTGGCCTCATGGAGGGGGCCATCGGCTGGCACACTGCTGCCAACCACTCAACATTCTCCCTCTCCTGATATTACATCTCACTTTCTTTAACATAGAATGTGCTACTATTAGTTCACCTATTGAATTAATTATAGATTCACTCAGATTAAGACAATAAAGTTTCTCTTACTCTTACTAAATAGAACTTCTACTAAGAAATCACAGTGTAGCCATAGAAACACTACTTGATATATATGGTGTGTGTGTGTGTGTGTGTGGGGGGGGTGCGTGTGTGTGGGGGGTTGGGGCGGGGGGGGGGTGTGCGTGTGTGTGTGTGTGTGCTCTGCCTTCTCAATCCCCAGTGAGTCGTGGTGGATGGCTGCTCATACTGAGCCAGGATCCTCTGGAGGTTTCTTCCTGTTAAAAGGGAGTTTTCCTTCCCACTGTCACTACATGCTTGCTTACTATGAGGATTGCATCAAGACACTGACACTAGTCCCTACAGGGAAGAAAGTTGACTTGCATAAAAAAACACCTCAGACATAAAAGCACATATTCAGACAGTCACAACATAATCCAACATGAGGTGGGTGGGAGGGGTGGGAATCCCCATCTATTTGAGGGAGATCAGCAGCTACTCATCAGTGTGGCCTTCAGCCTCCATACCCAGGAAGTGGGAGGAGAGTTTCAGGGATGAGTGAGCACATAGAAAAACTGGGAGTGTGTGCATGTCTGTCATGTGAGCAGGTGCATGCATATGTGCATCAGTGTAATTGAGTCCATGAACTTTTCTCTCAGTTCAGCTTCAATGTCCGTCGTCTCAGATGTAACAACACGACCTTCCACAAGCTGGTCCAAGGAGTCCAAGATCCCCTGTGAGGAAATGGGGAGGGAGAGGTAGAGCATCTGTCTACATAAACATCCAGGAGGTTTTGGATGAACGGTCTTCCAAGGTCAAAATGTGGGGGCCAAATTCAGACAACAATAGTTTTGGTTCGGCTAGAGTGAGTTGTGTCTGCCTCAGTCTCTCAGTGATCTCTGGTAATTTCCAAACAGCCGAACATCGGGTCAGTTTCCACCAAGCCGAGCTGCAAGCTTCTCCAAGTTCTGATCCATTTCTCAAATGAGTTCTGAAACTGAAGCCAGTTTGCTGATCAGAGCCTCCAGCTACTGGTCACGCTCGTTCAACGTGAGAGTCTGAGTGCTCACAGCCCAACACACTCTTTGTGGAAGCCAGGCAGACCACCAATTGCTCCCAGCAGCTTCTGAATCCTGCGATACACCAGGAACCTTCCTGCTCCTAACAGCAGAATCCCTTTTATCATGAATCCAAATTTATCTTCTACACCCTCAAGCAGGCAGCTGCGACAGAACCATAATACTCCACTCCAGGAATCCATCATGCATCTTACCGGATACGTTCCGTCATTTTCTCCATATGCAATCCATGACATTGTCAATTATGTACACCGTCATTTTGAATGATAGTTTGCTTTTTCTTACTTGTTATTGTTAGGTCAGTATGAAGCAAGAAAATGTCTGGAGAACGTTCAAGAGATAGGCTACTAGTGGGGAAATGGAAAAATACTGGTGCAATATGTCGTCAATTTTAATTTATCAGAATATCAAACATCCTTGAGTTTATGCATGCAGTTCCTGTTCAGGTTCAAGACAATTATATAATAGTTTAGCACATTCCAAACGAACAGCCGTCATGAACAGGATTTGAACCTGTGCAGGGAAACACCATTGGACTTCGAGTCCAACGACTTAACCTCTCGGCCACCATGACAACGTGCAAGCTCTTCTGAAGGCAGTACTCTGGAACCTGGTTGGGTTTCTAACTAAGAACGGGCTAAAACTGATATATTCTATTTAACCACCCACTTCTTTCATGATCCAGTCCACGACATTGTCAACTACTGTATGTACTGTTTTTCTGACTTGTTATTGTTAGGTCAGTATGGAGCAAGACAACTTCTGGAGAACTTTCAAGAGTTACCAAACATATAGAGGGCAATGTGAGGAGTGGGGATATTTAAAAATGATGGTGCAATATGTCACCAAATTTAATGATATTTATCAAAATACCTTTCATTGAATTCCTCTTGCAGAACCAAGCTACTAATGTGCTGCATAATTTAAATTTTCTTTCTTTTTTGGAGATGATGGAACACCATGTTTGGTTTAAAATTTGTGCAGCCTGCTTTTCAGCTCAAGAGTCAGCTGATTCCACATGAACAACCGTCACGAACAGGATTCGAACCTGTGCAGGGAAACCCCATTGGATTTCGAGTCCAACGCCTTAACCTCTCGGCCACCGTGACAACGTGCAAGCTCTTTTGAAGGCAGTACTCTGGAACCTGGTTGGGTTTCCAACAAAGTAGAATAAAAATGCGAAAATTGATGAATCCTATTTGGCCACCCATTTTATATGATCCAGTCCATGACATCATCAACTATGTACACTTTGAATGGCGTTTTGCTTTTTCTGACTTGTTTTTGTTAGGTCAGTATGGAGCAACACAACATCTGGAGAACTTTCAAGAGTGACTAAACGTTTAGAGGGCAATGTGAGGAGTGGGGACATAAAATACTGGTGCAATATGTCACCACATTTAATTTAATGAGGTTTATCGAAATATCCTTGAGTTAATGCATAAATTCCTCTTGCATAAGCTGATCCCACAGTGGGACATTTGTGTGTTACCACAGCTCAGGACAGATAGCAAAAGAGACAAGACACTATATACAACAGTAGTTCCTATGTGGACACATACACAGTAGGGCTGGGCAATAAATCGAAAATTTATCGTTATCGAAATTTCTGACTTTTATCGTTATTGTTTTTCCAATGTCAGAAAATTTGGTAATAAAAAAACTAAAAGATGTGTGTAGGTTGGCGACGTTTATATCCGTTTAAGAAGCTGTACCACCTCGAGTCACATGACAGCGTGACTCAACGTGATACCTGTGACAGCCCCATCTAGTGGACAACTTTAGTTTTTGCTCGTACATGTAGTTATCGTCCATTTATCGTTATCGAGATGAACTCCTCAATATACCGTGATATTGATTTTAGGTCATATCGCCCATCCCTAATACACAGTAAGCATTACCCCGACTGCACACTGGAAGCATCAGCGGCGCGGAACGGCAGCAGAATGGCAGTGGAATGATGCTGCTTCAAATAGAATCCATTATAGTCTATGGGGGTGTCTCAAACCAGTCGCAACGCGGCAATTTTCAGACGCACATAAGAAGAGGCACACCGTGCCGCGCCACTAAATATAGGATAGAGTTCTATTATTGCCACGTGTTGCTTCTGGGATGCGTCAATTCCCGCAGTTAACATAGGGCTAGACAGGAAATCACACTCAGTTTCAGTGTAAAATGCCCGATAATTTTCAAAATAAAAGTCTATTGCAGCGATGCGATTTCATATCTATGTAGATTACGTCTATACGTGTGACCTCACGGCTTATTTACTTACCGCATCGTTCGAGAAGCACAGCGGTGTGTTTTTCATGGCTTTAATCCTGACGAGGAACAACATTATATATGAGATCAAACAGCGATGTCAAACGTGATTTACTTCCTTTTGGTTTAATGGCAGATGGCATAAACAAACTGTGACCTTTTAAGTCTCGAGGGATCTTGTGATCTCGCGAGTTCAGCGAGATCACAAGATCCGACAAAGTCACTGATTAAAATCCAAGATCTCTTCTATTTCCCTCCTCTACCCCCAATACCCACCCCCCACCCTACACTTAAAAGCTAAAATGAAAGGACAACTGGCTGAGTACAGATGAAACAGGCAACAAAGAAGAAGGAAACACCATCAAAGGAGCCAACTGCACTGGGAGCAGTAGGATCTGCAGCAGCAGCCCATGCATCACCACATGGCACCTAGAGGAGGCACAAGAAGCACCCAGGCAGCCACAGCCAACCACTGCTCCTGGGGCAGTTGGCCTCCACAGAGGAAACACTGGTAGAACCTTTTAAGTTACAAGTTAAATTATTAAAGGAACACTTGGCAGTTTAGGCTTGTTTTTAGCACCCCCCTAGTGTTTGTTAGCTAAAGCAAAAGTGAAACTTATCTCCTCCTGTGCGTTTGTCTTTTTAACACCTTAATTCAACTGCTGAAATGTCTCCTCAGCCTTCATTAATGTCTACAGGAGCGGTTCATCACTAAATCGGGGACGTACAGGGAGTCTATGTGCTCCCACCTCCTGGTCTTCGTCAGGACACGTGCTGCTGAGCTTACATTGAAACAATGTAGAATCCACATTGCATTCTCAATGTTAAACCATTGAATCAATATCATTTTGCACCCAAATTTAATATTGAAACAATGTTGATTTATTAACTATAGACCAATGCCATTACAATTGTATTTCAATGAACCTGATCATTAAAACAACATTGAAATTTCAACACAACTACAGATCAATGCATTTTCACTCATACTGTTTTTCAATTGAGAGAAATAATCACAGTATCCCTGCTGTCTCTGTCAGAATTCATCAGTTTTGCAACATTGATTCAACATCTAGTTTGCATCAAGATTTCAATGTCAACCATGTTGATGATTCAGGTGAAAAATCAATATTGTTTCAATATAAGCTTGCCATCTGGGGAGGTACTCTTTTTGGGAAGACCAGAAAGCAGGACGTAACAGTAATCAGTTCTACTAGTGATAAAAGCATGCATCAGCGTGCTGTTGTTAGGTCAGTATGGAGTAATATGGTTCACATTATTTAAAATTTGCATCTCTGTTCTTTAGAGATGATAGAAAACCATGTGTAGTTTGCACATTTGTGCAGCCTGCTTTTCAGCTCAAGACAATAATTTAGCAGATCTTAAACAAGATTCCAAATGGACATAAGGACATAACTCGAGACTATGAATGTTTTGGGCTCATCATGAGTCTTTGATGTAAGCTGAATGACCTCTATACCACTAGATCCTGTTCAGATCTGTGAGTTGCTGGTGGCTATCTTCAGAGGTCAGGGGTCAAGATGCGTTGCACATCCTGGACATAACCATCTAACATCCATGTTAGTAAAGTTTTACTCGTAGGGCTCATAGGGTGTCATTAACCTTTAAAGGCAGAACAGGCCAACTCTCTCTAGGCTCTGTGTTTATGATACTTGCAGGATGCTAAACCAAACTCTGGACACAGCATAAAAACTGCACTGACTTTCCTCAATAACTCATTATGAACTACTCTCTCGTGCCTACAAAGCTAATAAGTAGCACAAAACTCTTTTTTTAAGGGTTGAGTTGTTCAAGTTACAAATCAGAAGCGTATATATTTTAGCGTAACCTCGACCAGGCAATTATCCAACAATGCAGACAGTTGGACCAATACATTAAAGTGACATTTTGAGGCCAACTGCAGTATGCCTCTTCTCAGGCTACTGGTTAGAAGCATCTACCACTCTTTGCTCTAAAATAACACATAAGCACACCCTAAAAGTGACAACTTAGCATTTACAAACATGTATTCATTTGATGACGAAGAAGAATATCTAAAAGTAGGATGGGAGGCAGATCTTTTAGCTATCAGGCTCCTCTACTGTGGAACCAGCTCCCAGCTTTAGTCCGTGAGG
>SSNS01001298.1:14860-29757 GCA_006937985.1 Aphyosemion australe | reverse complement strand
ATACAATTTGAAGTGCATTTATATTTTACGTTCTTTCAAAAGGTAAGCTTAAAGCGCTTTCATCACGTCAAGTCCAATTCGACACACACACACACACACACACACAACATTGTCCCATTCTTCAGCACGTTACTTCTGATTCGTTTGGATATTCTGACAAATCCTCTGGATGAGGTTGTCGTTTCCTCAGGTAACACACAGCTGCACGCAGGCCGATCGGTACTGTGCTCTAGTTTTTGGAGTCGTTAAGGTTTCGTGACAAAATAAAGACGTTAACACCGCATCGAACTCGCAATGTCATCCGACTCAAAGAGGTGAGTACAATTCTATAAAACAGACGGGGTCGGTGAAGCAGCCACCATTCAACAGTTGTATAGCGTGGATCCGACCGACCGACCGACCGAGAGGTGCTCGTCCGTCTTTGCGCAAGAGGAGCTTCGGCTCAGTTTTGCGGTCCACCGTGGATCCGACTGAGCGGGAGTTCCTGTCTGGTCTCTGCCAGAGAGATTGTGAACACTGTGAATCCGACCGACCGACTGAGCGGGACCGCTGCTCTCTCCGGTATCTGCCGGCGAGACTGTAGCCGTCCGAGGAGGAAATTTCGGAAGTAGCGCAGCGCGCATTGGAATATGCAACGGCAACGGAGAGGAACACTTGAACTTGACCCGAGTTTAAAACGCGGAACAAAGTCTAAGAGAAAAATTTCACTGGCTCAGTAATAAAACAATTTCATTTTCATTTTTTAAGTCGTTCTTCTTTATTGAGCACAACCTCGCAATAGAATTTGAAGTGCATTTATATTTTTACGTTCTTTCAAAAGGTAAGCTAAGAGCGCTTTCATCACGTCAAGTCCAATTCGACACACACACACACAACATTGTCCCATTCTTCAGCACGTTACTTCTGATTCGTTTGGATATTCTGACAAATCCTCTGGATGAGGTTGTCGTTTCCTCAGGTAACACACAGCTGCACGCAGGCCGATCGGTACTGTGACTACAACACCCACAACAAGTGCTACTGGTACAGCGAAGCTGTTCTCTCCACATTCTGCATCGGCTAAAGCTGTTCCTTCTTTTATCAGCCGAAGGTTTTTCGTTTCACATTGTGCGTGTGGTCGACAGGATGTGGACGAGCCGTTAGAAAACGTTCCTCTGCTGCAGGGAGAACACTCAGAGTCTGATGTCGAAGTTCCTGCTTTACTGATGAAGTGTCCAGGTTTACAGATTCCGTGTCTCTGAGCCGCTGAGCATCTCCCCGATTCGTAGTCGGTGCAGAAGAATCCGTCCAGAGGTACACAGGTGATGCCTGACAACAGCGTGCATGAGTCTCTTCGATCCAGAGCCAGATTCGCAAACGGAACAGGTAAGATACAGTTTTCCTTCCTGTTTGGGGTGTGTGTGTTTGTCTTTGTCATACCTACTCTGGGAAATATTTTCTGATTTTTTTTAAACCTTCAGGAGCCAGTTTGACCCCCGACGGTCAGTTTTCACCACTTAAGTCTGACCGTCGTTTATGAACCGTAAGTCCCAGCAACCCCATTCCACTTTCCTCTTGTTCCTCATATTCTTTGGAGTTCAGCGCAATGTACCCCGAGTCCCTAACCCACTCAGAGCCAGAGTTATGGACAAAAAGATTTTATTTAACCTCATATAACCCTTTAATTTTCTAACGTTAATGTCCTTAGGAGCACAAAAAAATGCACATTTTATTTAAACCCTCATATAACCCTTTAATTTTCTAACGTTAATGTCCTTAGGAGCACAAAAAAATGCACATTTTATTTAAACCCTCATATAACCCTTTAATTTTCTAACGTTAATGTCCTTAGGAGCACAAAAAAATGCACATTTTATTTAAACCCTCATATAACCCTTTAATTTTCTAACGTTAATGTCCTTAGGAGCACAAAAAAATGCACATTTTATTTAAACCCTCATATAACCCTTTAATTTTCTAACGTTAATGTCCTTAGGAGCACAAAAAAATGCACATTTTATTTAAACCCTCATATAACCCTTTAATTTTCTAACGTTAATGTCCTTAGGAGCACAAAAAAATGCACATTTTATTTAAACCCTCATATAACCCTTTAATTTTCTAACGTTAATGTCCTTAGGAGCACAAAAAAATGCACATTTTATTTAAACCCTCATATAACCCTTTAATTTTCTAACGTTAATGTCCTTAGGAGCACAAAAAAATGCACATTTTATTTAAACCCTCATATAACCCTTTAATTTTCTAACGTTAATGTCCTTAGGAGCACAAAAAAATGCACATTTTATTTAAACCCTCATATAACCCTTTAATTTTCTAACGTTAATGTCCTTAGGAGCACAAAAAAATGCACATTTTATTTAAACCCTCATATAACCCTTTAATTTTCTAACGTTAATGTCCTTAAGAGCACAAAAAAATGCACACACAAACCTTCCCATATAAATATTATATAATATGTTATAAATCCCAAGTGTTATATATCAATCTCTTCAGTGGCTTCAGCCCTAACAGAATATAAAAAAAATATTTGTGTCTTTTTGAGATTTAACCTCTTTATTGCCAGGTTTATGATCATAATCATAACTGTCCAAATATGACAAAAACAGAAAAAGATCAAATATTTTTGTGTGTGTTATTCCCAGATGACCTGTTTTGGGTGTGAATTGTCACAGCCTCGGAGGGTCACAACAGGGGAAACAATTTTTTTTTTTTCACTTGGTAGTTTTTGTGTAATGAGCTCCGGCGCCGGTGGACCGAGGCGCTGTACTGCTGCAGGCCGGAGGGCGGCGCCCCTCGCCATGGCTGGTCTCACCATGGAGCTGAAATAATAATAAAAAACCATAAACTAAGCAGTATGGTTGACGAAAAATAATAAAACAAAATAAAATAAACACTTTACCTTGTCTGAATTATCAACCGCTCCGTTGCGGGCTGAGCACATACAGAACACCGGATTGGACCTGTCTGCTGCATCAGAACACCGGCTCTGCAGCGCTCAGAGGCCGTCGCTTCGACGCAGCTGTCCGTGGACCGAGGCGATGCGCTCAGGCCAGCCCGCTTCGACTACTGTAACCCGGGGCGCGGCCGACCTCATGTCCGGCTTAACGTGGCGGCCTCGTGGGTGGTCTGAAATAATAATGATAATAAAAAAAAACCATAAAATAAGCAGTAAGGTTGACGAAAAAAATTAAAACAAATAAATATCTTACCTGGCTCCTCTGACTGCTGTATCAGCAGCGGCTCTCCAACGATCAGGCCGCGACAGGCCGGCGAGGCCGCTGTCCGTGGACCGAGGGGCCCAGGCCGCCCGCTTCTCTGTTGCATCAGCAGCGGCTCTCCAGCGCTCAGGCCCCCCGCTTCGACTACTGTAAGCCGGGGTGCGGGCGGGCTAGAGCGGGGACCTCTTGGCCGACCTAGAGCGGCCTACAGCGGAGACCTCGTGGCTGGTCTGAAATAATAATAATAATAATAATAATAAAAAAAACATAAAATAAGCAGTAAGGTTGACGAAAAATAATAAAACAAAATAAAATAAACACCTTACCTTGTCTAAATGACCAACCGCTCCTTTGCAGCGGTTGTAATCCATACCGTCGGCTTCTACTGTGCGTCGTCCTCCCAGGGCTCCTTCATGGTCTTTGTGTGGAGCAGAACATGTGGTCCGCGCTTCGGAACAAAGCTCACCGCAGTAGGGGTTGGAACTGAACTGGGCGAGGACAAAGAGAACCGCCCCGCTGCAGACAGAGGCCCCAGGGGCAAATGTCTCTGTATGCGGGGCTTTCCCCGCCTCCTTCAGCCAGCTGCAAAAGAAAACCCAGGGCGTTTTCTACGTCGAAAATCCTTGTCATGCTTGCAGCAGGAAGAAATGAATCCTGATCTGTGTCTCGTACATGTTTTTTAGGGCAATTGGTGCACCTGAATAAACAAGACAGCAGCCCCATATAAACAAACTCTGATCTGCAAGATTTGTTCTGCAAAACAAATGTACGCCTTTGTATTTTTTTTTCAGCCGCCATCCGAGCTTTGATGGATGCAAATGCTTTGTACTTGGGTACATTACAATAAGCAAAAGTAAAATTCTGGGTGACTCTCTGAAATTTTGCAGAAAATGGCTGGTTACTTCATACACGGGAAGCCTTTGATGAAAAACCACGATTTGCACAAAGTGGGTGAGAAACAAACCCCGCCCACCCCCCCTCTGTCATTGTCACATCCTCCCCAAAATAATGAACAACTATCTTCCCTTTGAAGAATCGTGAAGTGATTTTAATTTTACATGCATGCATGCATGCTTGCACAGGCGCTCACAGAGTGACACTTGTAAAACTGCCATTCTGAGAATAAGGTGATTTTGGCCTTTTGGAAAGAGCTGATTCTTTGAGGGAGCACTGCAGAGACACAATTGTTAAAAATTTTGAACACACGTTTTTATGCACTGTATGGCATCCCTAAAGAACACAAAGATGTGTTTTTGCTAAATTTGTATTATAATGCGCTGTCAGGGGTGAGTATAACACACAGCTTTTTTTTTGTAAAGGGTTGTGAGTTCATGGGCCTGCCATTTAAAAAAAAATGATCTAATCCTCATATTTGGTTAATGCAGTGCAATTTCTTTCATTCCAGTCTTATTCCTACTCTGGGAAATATTTTCAGAATTTTAGTGCACATAGGGATCCCTTTGACCCCTGGACGGTACTGGTGACCGCTTGGTTCAGCGTGCCAATTTTGACCCGTACGTCCTATCAACTTCATTCCAGTTTCTACTTGTTCCACACACACACACACACACACACACACACACACACACACACACATGAGACACACACACACACACACACACACACACACACACACACACAAAGAATACAGACAGTACAACCGTTCGGAGCATCAACGGTGCTTTTATTGAGTTACATGCATGTCCATAGCACCAGAAATAAAATCCCTCATTGACATAAGGTGGTACACTAGGATGCGTATGATAATCGTGTTCATCCCATAGGATCCCGGCTCCTGTAGTAAAATCTGTGCCACTGGTCCATTTTCATGAGTTCGGACGCCTTGAAGTCCAACGGGAATTGTCTGATCAGCACGTCGGAGCTCAGCTGCGTTACGTCGGGAAAGAAACCGGAGTCATCGATTCCCATCGGTGGCGGATCCTCTTTCCGCAAGTGTCCCTCCATGTGCACTGCGCTGTAACCGTACATCAGAGTGAGACTGAGCGATCCCGTTACCTCGCCTATGTTGTCGGCGGGACTTTCGATCAACACTCTGACAGTAGGGGTTTGCGCGTCAACGATGGCGAACGTGTCCACGTACTCCAGCATGGTTTGGTACAGGCACGTCACGTATTTCACCAGCGCGTAAGGGAACACCACATCTCCGGTGAACTGGTGTCTGGGCGGAAAGGAATGGCCTTTGAGAGCCGTGTATTGACACACCTTCCGAGTGATGTCCGTTAAAACCTTGAGATTGTCGCAGGAAGCGCATCTCAGAAGCGCTGCCACTCGACACAGGGCTTGATATTCTCTGTCCGACTTGAGTTCAGAAGACGGCACGCACACGTGACCTCCATCTTCTTCTTCATTGCAGTGAGGGAAGCTAAATCGCTGCTGATCTGGGTAGGTATCCGTCAAGACATGGAAGTCTCCTGATCGTAAGCAGTAGATGCAATTAATGTGGATGTAACTTTTATTGAATCTACTCAAGATCTCTAACGCTCCTTTCGCCTCATCTGCAAACCAGATGCTCTGGGACGCCATGAAAGACAAGGCGTTCAGAACCGCTTGTTTGCTTTGGTCGTCGGAAACAGAGAGTCTGCGGTTAAAGGGCTTGGTGTCCGTTCCCGCGATCTTGACGCGGACTCCGGGTTCCACGTCGACTGGCCACGGCGAGGAGAAAGTCTGATAATCGTTGGTCAAGACCCTAGTTTTAGGTTCGTTGAGCACAGCAAACTTGACCGGTATTTTCTCCGCCGTGCCTTGTCTGTAAGCCGTTACGGTCATTGAGTCGATGACGAAGATGGGGCTCAGTGCCCTATAATACCCAATGAGATCGCTCATATCGAGCTTGAACGTTACAGGTTGGTGACTTCCGTTGGCCTTGGTGATGGTGTGAGAGAAAATGTAATCCTTGTGACCGAAAGCCATGGTTGGTGCCTTTCAAACGGCACCGGTGTCCTTTAACGGTGTGCGCGCGTCTGTTTCTGTGTGTCTGTATATACTGTTGTTTTTTTTGGGGTCCGTCCGCTCTGAGATGCAACTTCTTTTTACTTCACAAAAAAAAATACAACTGTCTCAGTCGGGTGGCTCGGTTCTTCTTCTTCTTCTTCTTCTTCTTCTTCTTCTTCTCGTCCTTTAACGGTGTGAGCGTCTGTTTCTGTGTCTGTGTGTATATACTGTTGTTTTTTGGGGTCCGTCCGCTCTGAGATGCAACTTCGTTTTACTTTACAAAAAAAAATACAACTGGCTCAGTCGGGTGGATCGGTCCGTCCGCTCTGAGATGCAACTTCTTTTTACTTTACAAAAAAAATACAACTGGCTCAGTCGGGTGGATCGGTCCGTCCGCTCTGAGATGCAACTTCTTTTTACTTTACAAAAAAAAATACAACTGGCTCAGTCGGGTGGATCGGTTCTTCGTCTTCTTCCCCCTCCCGTCTGTTTCTGTGTCTGTCTGTATATACTGTTGTTTTTTTGGGGTCCGTCCTCTCTGAGATGCAACTACTTTACAAAAAAAAAAATACAACTGATTTAGTCGGGTGGCTCAGTTCTTCTTCTTCTTCTTCTTCCCGAGCGCCGGACATTTACGGCAGCCACAGTTTCTCGCTCACGCAACGTCCTATTCTCCGTCTCTTGTGCTGATCGTAAACACGCTGGATCGCGTCGTGCGCCGGCACTTTGTTAGCGAGCAGATCCCTGTAGAAATTTTTACAACCCGTGCAGTGGTACGTGACTTCCTTGCACTCGCCCGCCACCCGGTGCGTCCTCTTGCCCAGTTTGGGTTTCGTCGGCTTGAGCCACCCTTTCCCTTTGAAGGCTTCTATCCACTTGGCCATGTTGGTCTCGTCCGCGCACGAGTACGGCATGATGCAGAGCGCGGTCTCTGGGTACAGGGCGCTCCGCGAGACGAAAGCGTCCGGGTTGCAGATCTGCAACATGAGCACGGTGTGATAAATCAAGCCCGCCAGATTGACCAGGTATTTCTCGTGCAGGTCGCTTCTAGCCACGGACAGTCTCCCGCTCGGAAATTCGAACCCGGCGTCCGCCAACAGGGCGGACGGTAGGGAGACCGACACGCACCGGCTGTTCGAAACGAGATCCCGTCCCAGCGAAACCAGGCCCTGCGAGATCAACCGAGTCAGCGTTTCTCCCAGCGAGCGGCTCAGCTCTCTGTACGCGCGGGGCGGGTCCAGCTTCATGTCTTCGGCGACCACTCTCACGCAGGTTTCGAGCTTTTCGCCCGAAAGCCGACTTGCGGTCTCCCTGTTCCTGGCCATCGACTCCAACTCTCGGGCTCCGCACGTGGGTATCATGTGCTCGGGGCAATTGTTCATCACGGAATTGAACGCCGCCGCGGCCCTCTTCAACCTGTCTCTGACGGAGCCGGCGGACGCGAGCAGCCATCGGCCGCAGTCTTCCAGCGCGCGGGTCCCGTCCTCGCCCGCGTACATGTGGCGAGGCAGGCAGCAGTCTATGATGCAGTGAGCTAAGAGTTTTCCCGACCGGTTGACCAGCGAGCGATCGGCCCGGTGTGCGGTCAGAACCCTGGAGTTGGCGTGACACCTGTTGCCCGGCTGGTGGGGGTGCTCCACGAGCCCGTCGGCACTTCCAGCGCCGGGCTCCGTCTCGCCCTCGGCGCGGTCGACGTCCGGAGCTCGAGCTCGTTTGGCTTCGCACAGCAGGGAGCCTCCGAACATGGCCGTGAGACAGCCCGAGGACGCTTGCAGGTTGAGCGGGTACCTGTAGAAGGTCGCTTCGCACGGGTTGCATTTGTAAAACTCGTAGCACTCCACGGGCTTGATCGACAGACCCGTGATGCGCTGCAGCCAGGTTCTCGCGATTTCCACGTACGTGGTCTTGACGCTAGAGTTGCTCACCTTCAGACGTTCTAGCGTCTGCGGAGCAAAGTGTTTGTTTTTCGCGGATTTGATGAGAGTCTCCCAAGGAAAGAATCCCGCTCCCATCGTCGACGCGATGACTTGGCACGCTCTAGTCACGACCAAATCCCGCAGGATGGCGTGCTTGCGAGAAAAAATGTGGTTCAAGCAATACTTCCCGTCCTTGTACAACGTTCTCACCAAGACGTCGCCCGAGGCCGACTCGATGGCGCCTTCTTTTTGCGCAGGCGACAGTCTCGCGGAGACGGCGCAAAAACCAGAGTCCGAGGGCACGGCGATCACGTCCGTCACCTTGTACGTCGCGAGAAACGAACCGGCGCTGTCCAGTTCCAACCATCGACCGGAGGCGTCGAAAGTCGGCTCGCTTCTCAGATACAGGATCACGTCTCCGCGACGGAGCTGGTGCCACGGTGCCGTCGCGAGGCAGGACAGCTGGTCCGTTCGCAGTTTCAGGCAGTCGCCTCTCATCACGCACGCTATGAAGGTCTCCGTGACGGCCGAGTCGCAAGGGGAGCGCATGCTTTTGAACGCGGCCAACCCTCTGACTTTCACCGACACGGAGGAGAGTTCGTTCCTGCCGTCTAGAGTGTGAGTCAGAGCCACGTACGTCTTCTTGGCCACGTGGCAATAGACGGAACAGCTGTTTTCGTACTCCAGTTTGACCCTCCTGTTTTCGACGAAGGGCTCGGTGACGTCCATCGGCTTATCCGACCCGGGCACGCGGGCGAGGTACACCGGGTACCCTTGCTTCGTGAGACGGCCCTCGGGATCTCTGCACACCTTTTGGTGCGCGTTGCCGCGTCCCACCACGTACATGCGCTCGAGCACGTCTTCCACTAAAGCCGTGTGCACATAGTCCAGGAAGTCGGGCACCTGCTGTCCCGCGCGCTTAAACTTGGCTCCCACGGCCTCGCGAGCTTCCCGCTCGAAGCGGTCGAGGGAGGCCCTCAATTCTTCGGGGCTCGGCGACAGTGACGCGAGGCGGTTTACCTCCACGTCCCCGCTCACGTCCGCTTCGACGGTGTCGCGTGGCCCGTAGCCAACCGCGACCATCACGCTGTCTGTGTCCCCGTAAATCACGGGGCACTCGTTTCGATAGAAGACGGACACGCAGGCGTTCACCACGGCAATCTGCCGCCTCCCGTGGGCAGCTATGAGCGGGCCGCACGGCCGTGGAGCCGTCCCGTAGAACGAGTTCGCCAGCACTTTGCACTCTCCCTCTTGCATCTTGTAGTAGACCCGGTCGGCGTCGGGGAGGACTGGGTTCTTGAGCTTGTTCTTAAATTCGGCTCGCTGATTGAGGTAGTGTTCGACAGAGGACGCGAACACGCCAGGGGCGCGCACGAAAGAGCCGCTGGCCTCGTCGTACTTGAGGACTAGAGACGCGTACTCGAACCCTTCGGCCTCCCAGCTGTAGAGCACCCAACCCGAGAGGTCGTGCAGAAACTTTACCGGAGGCCACGGCACCGTGGTCTCCGGCGAAATGTTGAGCGCGCACATGATGGAAGGATACATGCTGGAAAAGTCGAACGACAGCTCCAGGCCCATGCCCGGCCCGGAGTAGTGCAGGCCCGTGAGGGGATCGCATACGGCTCCGCCTTTCCACACCTCGCCCTCTCCGCATTCGGCTTGGGGGTCCCAACGAGCGCGAGCCGGGTGCTGCGCGCCGGCCGGGCCGGCTCGGACTCTGAGAGTGTCGATCGTGAACTTCAGCTGGGGCATCTGGACCGAGTGAATGCTCTGCACAAAGCCCCCGAAGTTGTCGCTTCTCCCGTGCACGATCACGTCCACGTTGAGAGTCGTCCTGCATCGGTGGAAGAGAGCCGACACGGGTCTGAGGACTTTGGCCAGCCTGGCGCAGAGCTGCGAATCGACCAAGTTGTACACGAGCACGGCGAACAGGCTTTTGCCGCCGCGTTTGATCATGCCGTCCATTTTCTCGTAGCCCACGTCCGCGAGCTTCTTGAGCTTCCTCGGGTCCTTCGGGGGCTTCCCGTGCAGCTCTCTGGCTTTGGCGATGACGAAAGGCGCCACGTCGTTCAGCTTCATGCTAGTGCAGGCGAACTTGACCTCTCTGGTGCCGGCCATCCTGTACAAATCTATCACGTTCATGCCGCAGCCGTTCATTTTGAAGTGACCGAGCTTGGCCTTGTCTTTGTTGAAGCCGTCGACGTGACGGGCCACCTCGCAGAGCGCGCGCTCCGTCGGCGAGGAGCCCTTGGACAGCGCGGAGCCCACGTTCTTGATCATCTCTTTGTACATTTCCAAGTATCGCACGTTTTCGAACTGGAAGAAGGGGACGCCGTCCTCGCAGAGGGCCGCCTTCACGAAGAGTCCGTGCCAGGCTCGCAGGAGAGCCGAACACCGCTTCCGAACAGAGGCGTCCGAGCGCTTGTCGGCGTAGGTGGACTCTGCGTAAAAGCGCACGCGCTGATCTAGCACTCTCACGTCAAACTCGGCGTTGTACACGTACAGGAGTTCGATCCCGTAGCGGTCCAGCAGTTCCACGGTTTTCTCCAGCAGCGCCAGCTCCCCGGAGCACGCGTAAAACTTGATCCTGGCCACGTCGTCGACGCCCGCGTCCCGGGCCAGTTCCGGGTCCGCTTCGGGGTGCCGCCCTCGCTCGACTTTGTCCTTGTTGTACAGAACCATCAGCTTTTTCCTGTGATGACCCGCCGACGGCTTGGGCAGGTGGGAGTTCAGGATCACGATCGAAACGCACGTTATCTCGTGCTGCTGGCCAGGCATGTCCGGCGCCAAAGCCGGAATGGACACGCGTGCGCTCTGCACGCACGACCGTTGTTCCCGTCGAGCGTTCAGCGCGCGCACCAGCCTGTCTCGGTACTCCGCGACGTCGGACGCCGTGCGCTCCGTGCAGTGGGGGAACCTGTAGGCGAACAGCTCGCATCTCAGGGACGGATCACGGAACGACTTGTCGAACACGGTCTCGATGTCCAAACACGCGGCCTTGTAAAAGAAATCGGCGTGCTGGCCGTCGAAGTGCTTAGCCTCCGCTTCGGATTTCTGGTGGTCGTAGACTAGGTCCGAAGGCGACACGGTGCGATTGAGATGACGCGCGGCCACGAAGTACATCCGTCCGAACATCACGTCCGAGCACAATGCCGGAGTGTTGCCGTCTCGAGCGAGGTAATAACCTCTGTCTGGACAGAAGTCTCCGAACGTGAGCGCCCCCCTGACGTTCTTCGTGTAACTCGTGGCTATAGCTATAGATTTGAGAGGGAACACCGCCGCCTTTATTGTCCGCGTGATGTCCTGATGGAGAACGTTCAAGCTAACCGGTTCGGAGGCGAAATGCTTGGACCAGGCCGCCTTCACGGTGGCCCACGTCTCCTCGTCCTCTCCGTCGCTCAGCTCTAGGTCGTAGCCTACGACGGGGGCGATTCCCGTGATCTTCAAGTTCACCGTGGCGTACCTGTTCACGCTCTGACCCTGCAACACCAGTGCCCTGCACAGGAGGGCCTCCTCCTCTCTGTGAAAGAAAACCGTTTTGATCAGCACCCCGACCAGATGGGGTTCTCGAGTAAGATCGACGCTTCTCCTCTCGGGGTACACGTCCTGAAAGTAGGAGACGAAAGGCATAGCCCCTTCCATTGTTCTCTCTTGACCTAAGGAGCTCTTCCTTCCTTACTTCCTTCCCCCGCCCAACTGCAAAATCCACATCAAGTGGCAGCAGACTAGTCGAGAGTGATACAAACAAGGACCCGTGTCTTCTTATGCGAAGGCTCCGACCCACCTGAGCTCCGTCTACGACCCCCAAATTAAATCAAACCAACACCCAACCCGGTCCTCTCCCCGACCGGTCGGTGTTGCGGTGGTGGTAGTAGTAGTAATAGAAGTGGGCTCAGCACAGACTCTGCACGAAGCTCAATGTACACAGTGAAATTTGCTGCCATCCATCTGCCTGTGCCTACATTTGGTTCTGTGTGTGTGTGTGTGTGTGTGTGTGCGTGTGTGTGCGTGTGTGTGTGTGTGTATGTGCGTGTGTGTGTGTGCGTGTGTGCGTGTGTAATGGTGTCATGTTTATCTGACTCACTCCGGTTTTCCCTTCTCGTGTTTTTACTTTTCTCGCCAACAGATAATCACTGTCGGGTTGGAGCATGACGAGCAACAGAAACAGAAACCTTTTCGGACCGGGCCTGCTCACCCTACCTCACATAGAGCACGACACAGCTGTGATCGAGAAGGTCAAAGTGCCTCGTGAGAGGAGGGCGTTTTTTTTGACGGTCGAAACAAAAGCGCTCCACGACAAGTCGTCGGACGAGCTGTCGTTCAGCGCTCTGTCTCCAGAGGACAGGGCCACGTTTCAGTTGCTCTTGTACCTCACATATTGTTGCAAGGGAGAAGTGCTGCAGGTGACTCTCGAAAATCCCGACTTTTCGTACATGTCCCCTCCGATCAGAGAGGACTTTGCCCACGGACGTATGTTCTGTTTCGTGTTGAACATGGACCGCCGAGAACACGAGGAAGGTTGCGCGCGGGTCACCCGGTCTCCCGCGCGTGACGGGCAAGAAGACGAGGCGATTTCCGGAGATCAGTTGCTCGGCCTGGCGGAAGTGGACGTGGACATGGACGTGTTCAGACGGGAGCGGGACGACTCCGACGACGACGAGGAGGAGGACGCGCTCGAGGAGGCTTTTGGGGCATTCATGAGACTGCAGCTCGTGCGAGCGAAGGCTTCGTCGCTCAACAACGCCATGATAGTCATGAGAGACGGGAAGGACGAGCTGAAGTCCATCTTCGGTTGGATCGACATACGCAAAGATTCGCTGAACTCCAGCAAGCTGGAGAAAAAAACCGTGAGGGAGCTGCAGGGCTCCATGTACACGCCCGCTTCCAGTTTGAGCCGACAGGCGGTTTCTCTGCCGGAAACCATCCGCGATCTAAACCTCAAAGCCCTGAACACATCGATAGGCAGACTCACGGACAGCGCGGGCGAAGGAGAGGGCAAGGAGCTGTTTCGATCCCTCCTGTCTAAGCTCACCTATTCGCAATGGACGGATCAGGCGGTCGTACGAACGAGTTACGACCCCGGGATGGAGAACAACGTGAGCTTCTTGAGGAGGCTGGAAACGTTCGCGCGGAAGCTCGGTCGTCCCGCGGGGTCGGACGAGGTCGAGATCGAAGGACTCTTGGTGTTCAAGTACTCTCTGGAGAAACTGGTGAACAGGGAAGCTCCGGATTTGTTCGCGCGATCCTTGATACACAAGCACGTGTCTGTGTCGAAGAGCCACGTTGACGGCGCGCTCCGCGAGATTCGCGGCAAACGCAGGACGCTGGAACTGTCGTCTCTGCTCGCGCAGGGACGCTGTGGCTGCGGCACCGGCTCCGGCGAGCCGCGAGATTCCGGAGCGTGCGCCGGGCAGTGTCAAACGGCCTACTCGTGCTTTTACAACTTCGCGGACACGCATCCCTTCGTGGTGAGCAAAAACGACCACAGTCACTACTTTGCACACCTGTATCCTCACCTGGGTAAACTCGAACGTCTGAGCAAGGAAGCTAAACTAGAGCGCGGTGGTTTTTTCGAGAACGTGGCCAATCTGGTCTTCACCGTGCTGCTCAGACACTGTTCGGGCGAACACGATTCCGTTTACCGCAATCTCAGCGAGGTGATAGATCAGAGCGCGCCCATTTCGAGCATGTCCCTGGGGCATCACGTGCCCGAAATCCACGAGGAGCTGTATCTCAACCCCTGCGAGGCGAGAGATCTGAATCCCGTCAAGGTCTACGACCGCCGTCTGGTGCGATATTTGTTCTGCGACAGCTTACAAGTGGGCAGGTTGTTTCAAGCGACCACCACGTTCAATTACATCGTCGCGAACACCGCTCCCAGGTACACCATAGAACGGATCATGCTGCTCAACGTCACCGGTCCCGGAGAAGGCAAGAGTTACGCCAACAACGTGCTCAGCTATCAGTTCCGTCGGGTGAGAGGCTGCATAGAGACGCTGACGTCTTTCACGCCGCAGGCCTTCAAGTACAAGCAGAACAGAAACGCTTGCGTGGTCATGATCGACGACGCGCACATAACCCACGAGAAGAACACCAGAGCCGTGGACAAAGAGTCCAACGTGATCCCGAACACGTTCAAGAACCTGCTGGACACCAGCGTCCTGGAGAGCGACGTCGTGACCAAGGACGCCTTGAGCGGGAAGGTCGACACTGTGAAATTTCAGGCCGTTCACAACTGCGGTTTCGTGTGGAACACCAACACCATGGGGTTCGTGAGCGACGCGTGGGCCGACCGCTGCCTGATCATGGAATCCGAGTTCCCCGAGCGCGTGGCTCGCACGCGCAGCACCAAGCAGATCCGCGACACGGTGGAGGAACGCAAGATGGATCGCGTGGCCGAGGTGTGCCTCTGCAGACAGAACCTGATCCAGTCCACCACGATGATCGCCGACTCTGAAATCATGCAGTTCGGAGCGAGGTTCGACAAAGCCAGGGACGCGTGTCTCTCCGCGCTGCACGCCACTCACGTGGTGTGCGCGAACACGGCGGGACAAAGGGTCTCCTTCTGCATAAACCAGCTGGTGTTCGCGGAGGCCATGAAGTTGGCCTGTCACTTTGTCTTCGACGTATGGATCCCGCCGTGGACCGAGATCCCGGTAGGCGGGGAGCGGACGAGCGTGAAGACGTACGCGAGGCAGCTCGACGAGAACAGACTCAGGGCTCTGGACCGACTGTCCTTTGCGCAAGTGTGTCTCGAGACCAACGCCGTCTACAAGCTCTGCGCCGCGGCGTGCTTGCCCGACATATG
>SSNS01001298.1:4602-14830 GCA_006937985.1 Aphyosemion australe | reverse complement strand
CGCACGCGCAGCACCAAGCAGATCCGCGACACGGTGGAGGAACGCAAGATGGATCGCGTGGCCGAGGTGTGCCTCTGCAGACAGAACCTGATCCAGTCCACCACGATGATCGCCGACTCTGAAATCATGCAGTTCGGAGCGAGGT
This sequence comes from Aphyosemion australe, assembly GCA_006937985.1. Taxonomy (NCBI): domain Eukaryota; kingdom Metazoa; phylum Chordata; class Actinopteri; order Cyprinodontiformes; family Nothobranchiidae; genus Aphyosemion; species Aphyosemion australe. Next base: position 14,685 of record SSNS01001298.1, on the reverse strand, counting down.
TCGACAAAGCCAGGGACGCGTGTCTCTCCGCGCTGCACGCCACTCACGTGGTGTGCGCGAACACGGCGGGACAAAGGGTCTCCTTCTGCATAAACCAGCTGGTGTTCGCGGAGGCCATGAAGTTGGCCTGTCACTTTGTCTTCGACGTATGGATCCCGCCGTGGACCGAGATCCCGGTAGGCGGGGAGCGGACGAGCGTGAAGACGTACGCGAGGCAGCTCGACGAGAACAGACTCAGGGCTCTGGACCGACTGTCCTTTGCGCAAGTGTGTCTCGAGACCAACGCCGTCTACAAGCTCTGCGCCGCGGCGTGCTTGCCCGACATATGCCCGCGCGTCCTCGACGCGCAAGCTCGCTTCGCTCTCAAGGTGTTGGGCTACGTCTTGACCCAGACGCATGCTCAGGAACTCAAGACGAGCGCGAAGGATGACGTGTTGTGCGTTTCGGGCGTGGACGGTATGTTTTTCTCGGAGGAGGCGATACGCGGAGGTACCGACTCCGCGCACGAGATGATCATGCTGTGCTCCGCGTGTAAGGTTCCCGCTCGGGATAACAGCAAAAGCACGAGGAAATTGCACAAGCTGTGCACGTACAGGTTGGCCAACAGACGCGAGGCATCGCGCGCGAGGAGAGGCCAACCGAGCGCTCCGAAAAGAGTGTCGTCCGTAGCGGTGCCGCTCGAGACGGTCTACGACGTGCTGGCTTTGTGCGCGCCTCAGTCGCACAGGACCTTCTGGTACCGGCTGAGCTCGGCCGTGATCGAAGCGTACAAGAACGAAAGCGTGGAGGACGTGAACGCCTTCGCGCAGTGTCGCGCGGGATCGGGAGAGCAGCAGACCAACCCCAGGCTCTCGTTCTCCTTGGATTTTGACGACGATCCGGTGCAATCGCTGATACTGGAGGCGACGGCCGCCGTCTCCCCTCTGGACGAACTCGCGTTCAGCAAGACCGCGCTGGGAGGCGAGACCTTCCGGTGCTCCGCGCCTTTGCACTACGGAAGCATTCTGGTCGAGGCCCTGGGCCGCGACGCACCGGACAAGGCTCGGGACGAAAGGCACGCGAGAGAATCCAAACTGGGTCCGAGTGGCACCTTTCACGGACCCAGGCTCAGCGTGTACTCGCCGGAGTACTCGGGCGTGCCGGTCGAGAACATGAGCACGTTCTGCACCACGCGCACCGTTTACCACCAGGACAGGGTGCTCCTAAACGACCGCGCCGAGGGCCACGAAAAACTGTCAGAACTAGAAGAAGACTGGGAGTGGAAAGACGCCGCGGACGTGTTCAATCGCATTCACGGGGACGGCGTATTCACCGTGGACACGTTAAAACGCCAATACGCGTCGACCATGATTGTGAGAAAGGGGGAGGACCTGAAGTCTACGATCCGAGCGCTGCGAAACTCAGACGGACAGGCGGCGCTAGACATGAGAAAGTGCGTACCACACGTGCGTGAAACGCACCTCGGAGACGCGCAGCTCAGCGACGCTGCGAGCCACGACCCCGGACATCGCAAGAGATCTAACGGTGAACTGCACCGTCGAGGACTTAGTCAGACGGCGTCTTGGAAACGGAAAAAGACAGAGCTCAGAACACGAAATGAATCGGACAGCGAAGAGTTGTTGTAATATTACGTGGAAACCTTGTGCTTGTGAACATGTACTTCATTCACTGTAATCAGATGTCGATGTAAGATTAAAAGAAAAGGTTTTACTTTGAAACCTTTGTGTGCGTTTGATATTTTCTTTCCTAAAGAAGGTGAGCTTATTTTATTTTGTCGACTTGTGTTTTAGGAGGTTGAGCCCCTCTCTATCGTGCACGCTGGCATATTTAGTAGATCTTTCTCACCATCTATGAGGACAGAGCTACCTTTTAGGACAGCAGCTTGACCACCGCCAACGGTCGGTGGTTCTTTCTCCAGTCGGTGGGGCTCTGTCACCTAATCTTCTATCAGCCCCGTGTAAAACAACAATAGCTCCTTTGAATTGTAACACAGCTAGATGTTTTTTTTTTTACTGTGACCGAAGCAGAAGCTCGGAAAATGTTTGTCCCTATCGGTCGGGCTCTGTTACGTAGTCTCCTATCAGCCCTATTCGAAATAAAAAAAAAAGATCCTTTGATCTTTAGCACAGCGAGATGCTTGGTTTTTTTTCCCCCTGTGACTGAAGCAGAAGGTCGGAAAGCTCTCGGTCTCCTCGGTCGTGCTCTGTTTCGCAATCTCCTTTCAGCCCCTATACATACAGTGGCTCATCCAGCCTCTGGTAAGGACTGTGTCTCAACCCCTGTGAGAAGAGCAGCACGTCTTACATACTCGTGAACGCAACATGGCCAACTTCGCGATTGTCCTAATGTCGATTTGGTCATTGGTGGCAGCTGGATGTTTTACTTTGGCAATAACCGAATGTCCTACATCCGATGAACGAAACCAGGATCTGATCGCTTTTGTGGCTCCGATTGGTGCGACTGTACAGTTGCCAGGTCACCTACACACTCTGTCGTTTTGTAAAAACGGTCAAACTGTCTACTTTGTGGAAAACGCACACACGTTGACTGTAACGTCCTTGGGATATCAAATTACCATTAAGTCTGTCACCTGCGCCGACGAAGGGGACTACAGAATGGGAACAGAAAGTTCTCGGTTGATAGTGAAGTCCCACGAATGCAACGCGAGCTCCCACACACAGATGCCAGACGTTCGTGACATTGACACTAGAGTGAATTTGCTCAACGTGAATGGGAGTAAGGACAAATGCCTTAATCTTCTTTTCTATTTGCCCTGTCAGGGTTTGCATTCACAGTGATATTTGGTAACGTGTCTTTCAGGTACACGAGATCTGAAACAAATCCTCGACCAATTGGAAATCCTCTGGAACTCTGCTCGTGTAAACCACCGCGACGATGACTACGTGAGAAAAACTCATCTTTTCACAATTCTATCAGTGTTATTTTTTACGGCATGGTACGAATGAACCAAAACTGACTTGGAGCCTGTCGGTGCCTCAAAGGAAATTGTCGTTTGGAACTATTGTGTGATTTGTGATAAATGTTGATTTTTTTTTATCCCGGGAGGAATTAACAACACTGGTTTGGAGGAGCCTGTTGGCGTGTCCCAATGGAAATTCTCATTTGTGTGATGTGATCCTGTGTTCCTAATAAATGTTGACTAATTCAGAATGACTGCTTGATTCGATTGTTTTCTAGCGAAAATTAGACCATTCTACTTAGTGCCATTTTCCTGTACCTGGACCGCACTCGGACCAATGTATTTTGGGGGTCTGTGTGGTCGCTCCGGGGTGGTGGGAAAAACAACAAACCGCATGAAGCAAGGTCCCGTCGGCTCAAAGAAAATCTTTGCAGGTACCTGAAAACTCCATGCAGCTCAGCTAAAGCCACCTAAACCTGACTGATATAGACAAGACCTTTTGTGAAGGGGTTAGACTGTAGCTGTTGCAGTGCTTAGTACAAAAAAAAAAACCATGAACGTGTGCAGAGATAAAAAAAACACAGTTTTAAAATCAACATCGACCTTTATTTTATATCGAGGTCCAAATCAAGTAACGAGACTTTTATTGGGGACATGCACACACACACACACACACACACACACACACACACACACACACACACACACACACACACACACACACACACACACACACAGCGTACAATGTACAATAACGTTGCTCTATTAGAAACTGTTGCCACAGTTCAAAGTGGATTTTTCATCTTCAACGTTTCCACCCACGTTAGCTTGCGTTTTGGCTATCCTTCCTTCGCGCAATCCACCATCACGTCTTCCAGCGTCTTCAGCTGCTCGAGGTCGGAGACTTCGTCTTCCGACAGCTCCGGCCAGTGGTGATCCAGAGTGTACTGTCCGTAGAAATGGTTCTCTACTTTGCGAGGCATGGGGAACAGAGTCGCGCGCTCCGGAACGTTACATTTTATCAAGAGATCTTTGGTTTGGTAACTCACCCGGAGCCAGCTGTGCACGACGGAGAGGACGCTCGACAGCTGCTTTCCGTGACACAGGGGAAACACGCTCCGAGCGAGACCGCCCTCCTCCTCCTCCTCCTCTTCTTCCACGGAAAGGAACAGGCCTCCTCTGAGCTTTCTGTATATACCCCAGCGTCCTCTCATGGAGACGTTCACCTTCCCGTGCTTCGCGGAGTCCATCTTCCCTTGGAATTTCTTGGGCAACGTCATCTCATTCAGACGGCTGTCCTCCAACGCCAACACGTGATAGGAGTCTCCGTCGAGGTCGTTGTTCTCGACCCTCTTGTTAAGTGCCGTCGGTAAAAATGACGAGTACCCCCGTTCGATCGTCCGGTAGCCTCCGGTCGACATCAGGTGCATCAAATCGAGGAACACTCTCACGGGCACACGCACCATCTTTTTGAATCGATACGGTCCCGTCTCGCAATAATCGCTGGGGTAACAGGGGGCGTCCTCCACAATGTCACCGGACAGACACGTGAACTTTAAGTACGCCGCTCCGAGTCGCTTTCCGTCCAAGTACTCGATCCTGAATTCGTTTCCCAACTTGCCAGGCTTTCCCACGTGCACGACCGTGCATTTCCGTTCGGATTTAACGGTCTTTCTCACATGGCGGTCCTCTGCGTCGGGCAAGTTCGCTCTTTTCCCCAGCAACAAGGTCGTGGGCCTGCGGAGACACGATTGTGAACTTAAACATTTTGTTCGTAGAAGGAATAAATAAATAAATAAAACGAAGAGTCAATCATTCAAATTCAGTTGCCCCATACTCACCTTTGCGAGGAGGACGCTTTGGCGGGATCTGTTTTCGGCTTTTTCTCTGTAAGAGACTAAAAGTACACACAATTAATTTCCCACATCTAAAGAACAGCGTTTGGATCACTTCTTTTATTTATTTATTTATTTTTTTAACCTGGTGACTTGACGATGCGCGCTCTCGGTCTGACCGCGCGATCACCGGCGATTGCTTTCTAACCTCAGGAGCGGATTCACGCTCTCGGGAGCGGTCTGTGCGGGCTCCTTTTTTTGTAGAGGTTCCCACTTTGCGTTTCGGGTCCTCGTCGGACCCCGCGTCGGGTGTGAGCCGGGACTTCAACTGCAGCAGCGGGTCCTTCGTCGGTAGCTCTGCTCCGTCTCTTTTTGCGGGGGGTTCAAGTGTGGCACGGCGATGGCCCGGGTCGTTCCGTTCGACGCGGGCCCTAGAGAGGGGGTTTGGCGCAGCTACAAAAAAGACCCCTTTATCGAACATGTAAGCGGTCACGTCGCAGAGGTCTCGGAACATAGGCGCGTCCGTACCGATTATCACGTAGCCCAAAATGTTAAACGCCACCACGTATCTCTCGTCCTTCGCGGTGAGAATGTCGAACAGGTAACCAGGGATGTCTTCGTCCAGACAGTGAATCACAGCGCCCGGGTTGTCGACGCTAGAATCCCGTTTCCACCTCAGGAAGCGCACGACGTCGCCGCGCCCCTGAGTAGAACAACGAGTGTCACCGTAGGGCTTTCTCCACCAGAGATGGTTGTCCACCAGGGAACCCATCTGCTCTGCGATCTCCGACACGGAAAAATACGGAACTGCACGGACGCCTCTCGGCTTAGGCACCAGTCGACCGCCCCCCATCTTCTCCAGTATGTCTTCGAGCACGGCCGTCGGCGTCTTGAACCTCTTGTCCCCGAGCACGTTGCACATGTAACTCGCTTTGCGGATCAGCACGTCGAGGACCACGATCCTGGAAAGCTTCACCGTCACGGAGCACACGCCTCCGAGGCAATCGTCCAAGGAGCCCGAACACGCAGATACCACGACGGTTCCTTCCTCCGATGCGTACATGAAGTCCATTATGTCCGGCACGGGCACCGAGTCCCACCAACGATCGCCCAACGAGGTCAGAAACGACCCCCACGTCCTTTGCAACAACACGTAGGTGTCCAGCTCTTTGTCTTCGTATTCGAACTCTTCTTCGCATTCGGCGCGGTCTTCGATTTCTCCCGTTTCGAAGTCGCGCTCGGAAAGCTCGAGCTCACTGTCCGACCGGTAGTCGGGGGTGCGCGGAGGAGGAGGAGGAGGCAGATCCTCTTCGGTCTCGTCACATCTTTCGCAGCACCTCTCCGCGCCTCGCTCTTTCACGCACGACACCACTCTGAAGTGACCCTTGTCGTTGTCGAGGTATATGCCCTTTCTCTCACACAAGTCGCAGGAAGGATAGTATCGCAGCCAGCGATCGTTGTAGTAGGTGTATATGTGCACCCCGAAAAGGTCCGCCGCGGCTTGGATCTCGGTCTCGGTCGCCCACACGCCCGGGCGCTCCATGTTGGACCGCGCGATATGCTCGTGCACGGACGAACCGTGTATCACCATGCAGTCGAATTTTGCCGCGTGTTCTTTCAAATGAGCGACCACGGCCGATCGGACCACATCGTGGTACCCCTCCGTGTTGGCCGTGGCTTGGCTGACGGCTCTGAAGAAACAGTTGCCGTCTGACACCGTCGAGATCGTTTTGCAGGGACGTCCCATGGAGTCGGAACGGCAGCCGTGGTCTCTGGGCTCGCTGTCGTAACGCCTCACGTTTACTTTATCGCACATGTGCTGCTGCGACTCTCGCCCTATTGGGTTGAATGTAAAATCCTGAGCGACGTGACTGGTCACAAACTGACATTCGTCGTCTTCGCCACCGCCGCTGGCGACGGTATCGCCTAGTGGGTTGGCCATTGTGCACAGTGCTCGCCGGTTCGAGGAGTTTAACATTGTTTGTCGTCACGATTTTCATTAATGTTTCATTTTACTCTGTTGCTCATAGAGGAAACACACTAAACACCTATGCTCGCCACCTCTCGTAGAAGAGCTTATAAAGGAGTGCCATTTCAAAAGCCCGACCAACAGCGGAGTCAGGCCAGAGTCGGGATGAACGCTCGGGATGAACGCGTGTTAAGGAGTCAGAAAGGCAGATGCCAGTGCTTTCCATTTTAAAGGTCCGACCAACAGCAGAGTCAGAAAGGCAGATGCTAGTGTTTTCAATCTTAAAGGGACGACCAACAGCGGAGTCATCGCAGAGTCGGGGGTGAACGAGTGTTAAGAGGTAAGAAAGGCAAATAGTGCCTCGATTCGTAAAAACACACACGCGCGCGCACACGCACACACACCTTGACACTCACAATACTCACACATTGCAGATCCAGTGCTTAGCGTGCGCCTACCATGGCTCTGGCAGACCGTAGGTGTTTCGACTCCTTGTATCAACAACGTAGTCTTCGTTGCAACTGCAACTGGAGTCTGTTGAACGAAACGTGGTCAGATTTCTTACGGTATCTAGGTGAGCGTTGGTGGGGTCCGATTGCCTGTGAGCAAATAAGGACCCACCTCCTGGACCCCGATGTGGACACCGGAGCAATTGTGATATCGGGAACCCGTGGTACTGAAATACCTGGACTGATATGTACCATCACGCTCAAGATTTCGGACTACAATGTCACGAGCCACTATGTGTACATGTACAAAGGCCGTTACGAGTGCCTGGTTCCACCGGGATCGTACACCGTTTTGAGCCTACTGATAGAAAATTTCATCGCTAGCGCGCGAGACGGGCGAAGGCACCTCATCCCCAAACCGCCCGAGCTTCGAGTGGATCGACGTGGCTATTATATCGACCGCGTCATCCGAGAAATGAGGGACGTTAGATTTCTCATGCGAGAGTCTTGGTGGGGTCATTCCGATTCTCGAGAGCGAGCCCTCTCTCAAGTTAAAAAGTGCGGAGACGACTCCGCCGCTCTGGTGTGTACTCTCGAGGACGATTCGGAAATCGGATACCTCTTTGAAATCCTGACTGGCCGATCCCAGTGTTACATCGTAACATTCAACTTGAACGGGTTCAATCTCACCTTGGACAACTCCACCGTCGCTGCGTTCACCGACATTCCGAGTTTACTGGACTACGGGAGAACGACCCTGCAGCTGGAGTTCGTACCCAGACGCGTGCCCGACTTGCAGGAGCTCTGCTTGGGTATAGTCTCTCCGCAAGACGTGGAACTGCCGCCGGGCCTCAGACGACTCGCAGCGAACATGCGCTGAGGGGCTTTTGCGAACGACCGAGATGTACGCGCAGGCTGAACGTGGAATTGTTGCATTTCTTGTGCTTTTTTTTTCTCAAATAAACTGGGCAGAACTACATCTATAGCTGTATCCCTTTCTTGTGTGTGTGTGTGTGTGTGCGCGTGTGTGTGTGCGTGTGTGTGTGCGTGTGCGTGTGTGCCACATACTAGTTTCTGTGCAGCTTTGATACACTCCTGGAGTCGGAAACCGATCACGTTTAAAACGTTGACCACTATGATGTCATATTTGCTGTCTCTGGTGACAAGCGATCGTTCACACGCGCACAGCTCGCAAATTGTAATACTTATACACAGACTTCACAACATCCTATAGGATCCTGTCTGAGAAGGAATCGTCCTCCACTGTCAGGTTTGGCTAAACAGCCCCGACCGACACAAGTGGCCCGACCAAGCAAAACTGCTCTCGAGACTCGGTGCCTGCCAGGCATTCGCTTCCACCGGCAGGCTCGCCCGAACGGCTCCGACCGAACGAAATCACGCAGCCCCTACTGAGCGCAACAGCTCCTGTTCAACTCCGGCCACGCTGCAAGCATATAAACCAGCCAAATTGTAATACTTATACACAGTGCGAAGAGCTTTGTGATGTTTTTTTTTTAAAAAAAAAAACACCTGAAAGACGAAACTTTTTCTTCTATTCTCAATCTTTGCCATTTTCAGTTTCCACCGACCTCCGCTTGGTCGCCATGGCCCTGGCGGACCCCAGGTGTTTCGAGTCCTTGTATCGCGGCGGACACTGCGGTTGCAACTGGGCTGCGTTGAACGAAACGTGGTCGGACTTTGTGAGGGATCTAGGCGAACACTGGTGGGGCTCGAGCTCCTACGAACAGATACGAGAATGCCTCAGCAGCCCCGACGTCGAGGAGGGCGCAATTGTGTTGTCGGAATACAATCGTGAGGTTGTTAAATGGGTTATATTCCTAGTCACGATCAAAACGCCCAACAACACTCTGGCGCATCACTTCGTGGTGATCAACAATGGCATTTACCAGTGCACGTTTGGCGATGTGTCGCACACTCAGTTGAGTGCGCTGATAGAAAATGTTACGGCCAAAATCCAATGTGGGCGAGGACACCTCATCCCTAGGCCCTCCACTCTACAAGTGGAACGAGCCGTGTATTTTATCGACAACGTGGTTCAACAGATGCGAGACATGATACATGACATGAGAGGCGTGTGGTGGGGACATTACGCTTCTCGCAAGCGAGCCCTAGCTGATATAGAAAAGCGTGGGGGCAATTCGGCGGCCCTGGTGTGCGTTCCTTGCCAGAAAATGAACTACCTTTTCGAGATCGTGTCTGCTCGGAGACGAGTTTACTGTGTGACATTACGCAATCCTGGGGTCGGGCTGAGCACCGAAGGGTCTAGTCTCATTGTGGAGAGCCCCAACATTCAGAGTTTGCTGGACTACTGCGGGACGAGCCTCGAGCTGGAGTTCGTACCCAGACGCGTCCCCGACTTGCAAGAGTTCTGTTTGGACGTCGTGACTCAGCTAGACGTGGAACTGCCGCCGGGTCTCAGACGACTCGCCGCGGCGAACAGACGTTGATTACGGAGGGGGACCGCGGTCTCTCGTCCCACTTTCATTGTCTCTTTTTACTGTATATTTTTATTATGTTTTTAGAAGAAAAATACTTTTTTTGTCTTATTGACTTCACAACATCCTATAGGATCCTGTCTGAGAAGGAATCGTCCTCCACTGTCAGGTTTGGCTAAACAGCCCCGACCGACACAAGTGGCCCGACCAAGCAAAACTGCTCTCGAGACGGTGCCTGCCAGGCATTCGCTTCCACCGGCAGGCTCGCCCGAGCGGCTCCGACCGAACGAAATCACGCAGCCCCTACTGAGCGCAACAGCTCCTGCTCAACTCCGAGCGGCTCCGACCGAACAAAATCACGCAGCCCCTACTGAGCGCAACAGCTCCTGCTCAACTCCGGCCACGCTGCGAGCATATAAACCAGCCCTGGAGTGTTTTTTTTGCTGTACCGGCA